>CM059224.1:21680927-21973427 GCA_030347435.1 Clarias fuscus | reverse complement strand
TGCTAATATTTGAACACATATTTATAAATATGTGTTCAAATAGCCTGTGCCCAGTTACCTTCAACACCTCCGCTGTGCATTTCCATGTACATGTGGTTATAAGTTTAGTCAAACATTCTTCCATCTTACCATAAAACTAATCATACATTAATCATACAGTATTAGAATAAACTAACGCACACAATGTTCAACTTATTCTCAGGTTTAACCCCTGGAGGGTGCTCTGCACCACTTTAGTTACCAGCAGACACCTCACCACAGCCATGTTTAGTTTGATTAGCTTGTGTATATATCATGTTGATTTCAGATTGCAGACCCCCGGCTCACTATTAGATGTGTGCCATTTGATACACAAGCATAGGGTATGGACGGACCAAGCATTCAGACTGCGACAGCGGCCTTTTGGGCTTCATTATTAAAGTAAGGAGTGTTCATCACCGCTGGGTAACTGTGATTGGTCATTCAAACATGGAATTACTACCGGTGAACTTGACTCACACTTACACACACACACCTTACACTCTCTTCACATTATTTTTTATCCCTTCTTACCTAATTCATTCAAATTCCACATTGCACCTTCCATTTTTGTTAACTGAAAACACACTTTTTGCCTCATGCCTGTGATGCTCCCCAAGACAAGTTATAAGACTGGTGGAGAACGCGGGCACCTGACACACACAAGTCCCAGAGAGCAAGGGTTTTCTTTGGAAGGGCAGTTTGCAGCAGCAACAGTGAACCTGGTCCTGACGGAGAGATGATGTCACACACCCTAATTTGTTCACTCCTTGCTCATAAGAAGAAGTCAAAACTATCTAGCTCATTTAACAGTGTGGCCATCCGCACTGACCAAAATGCAAGGACACTACTGGTGGTACCTCTCCATATAAGCACTCGGATTCCCCTCTGTCTGATATGAGGGGGGTGAGAGTGCAAATTGAATTGGAGTCGAAGCTGTGAATCAATCTGCACACCCTACATTTTAAGGCCACTGTATATCATTCGATTTGTTTTTTCCTCTCTTGCATTATGCACAGTTTACTGATAACTTGATCATCCAGCTTGTTTTTTTTTTTTTTTTTTAAGTATTATTTCAACCAGAGCATGCAGACTAGCAAGAGTAGCAATACAATAAGTGTTGTTCCAGTGCTCTATGATAGCACTACCCCTATACAGGTAACGTTTGATTATAAATATGTAGGCTATTATATATTAACATATTTCATACCCTATATATGTTGAAAAACCTTTAATAATAACCAGACGTTTCATACTCCAAGAAACTAGCAGTTCACCTGCATGTTTTTATTTTATTTTATTTGGAGGGAGCTCACTGAAGGCCGTAGCCTGAAAGGCATGCTTCACAATTCCATGATGCAAAAATTGAGGGAAAAAATTTGCTCCATGTTTTAGATTTTAAAACCCACAGCTCCGACTGACTGATGACAGACAACAGCCAGGAGGCGTCTATGGGATAGTGTCAAGCTTAGAAGCTCCATCTAAGGGTGCATGCCCTTTTTCTTTTTCATAGTAACACACACACACACACACACACACACACACACACACACACACACACACACACACACACACACAAGCACAAGCCCAACCTCCAATAGTTTCCACCCCTGAACTCTGGCCTGGGTGCCAGGATTCCACAGCCCCAGCAGGATGTTTGCAGGGGACACAGTGTGAAAGTGTGTGTGAGAATGTGTGTGTGTGTGTCCACAAGAATAGGAATATCTGAAAATGTTGACCTTGTTAAGACATTTTTTTGGTCTGTATGAGAAAAATGGCATTATTTGTTTGCTGCTTTTATATAAAAAAATGAAAGAGTCAAAAGCTTCAGGTGTAGTATACCATTAGTAGTTATTCATTTTTAGCTCCTCATAAGGACTGTTTGACTAATGTGTGTGTTTCTATGTCTGTGTTCAGTTTAAATACCTAAGCGACCACTTGCCTAATTAAGTATGACACGCACACATAAACACATATATATTCATGTACAGCAGTCTGCTTTTTTGTTAGTTCTGCATTATATTACAATTACATTTCGATCAGCATGCGCTGGTGTGTGTGTGTGCGCGTGTGTGCGTGTGTGTGTGTGTGTGTATGCATGCCTCAGCACAAAATCCAAATAAACTTGCCAGGCTCCTGCACTCAATCATGTTTGTCCTAGTGTTTGTTTTTCTCGCTGTCCTTCCTGCACTGTCCTTTGGAACACGTCAGAGACGGCAAGGCACTGAGACAGTGAGAAAGATGAAAGCACAAGAGGGAGAGCATACTTCTTACATCATGACAGACCAGATCAGGACATTGTGAGCAAAGTTAAAACCAAAAAAAAAAAAAAAAAAAACAGAAAATTCCTAACCACAAAATTTCACAAAGGAGAAAGAAACAGGAAACGGTCACAGGAATGAACATCTGAAGCCCTCAAAACTTCAGTTCTGTAACTGCGCTATGTGGGACGTCCTATATACACGGAAAAGCCTGTCAGCGTTATAGTACTGTAGGTGTATGGGCTTAAAGGTGTGTGTGTAGTCTTGCCAGGTCTGGTGTTCATAAATCAGCAGCCTGTACTGCTCCAGCACCGTCTGAACAGCAGCGGCGGCGCCGCCGTGAGCCCTCGCATTAATATTGTCTTTTCCCCATCAGAGAGACGGTGTGAGAGAGCGACGGACAGACATACAGACACGGAAAGAGAGGGCATTTATAGGTAGCCATTTGAGTCACACTGACTTAAAAGAGCTTTGAAGGATTCCACACACACTCGCATTCCTGCTCCAACACACAATCACTAATGCACACAGCCAAATCCCTGGTAGCAAGAGCTGATTTAGAACAAACGTCCAGAAGTGACAGCGGAAAACATAAACTCCTGGGTCTGAAGCCGTTTGCTTACTCAAAGTTTTAGTAAAAAAACTAAATTGAAACTGAGATTGCAGTTCAGCATTCACCTCAGGGATTAAACAGGATATCTAAATCCAAGAAATGTATTTCTCTCAGTTATTTAGAACAAACTTCACTATATTCTTTCCCTGAAAATAGCCATATGGCTAACTGGAAAGCTGTACGGCTTACCAGAACTAGCAGTCAAAAAGACTAGAATAAAAAGAGAGAGAGAGAGAGAGAGAGAGAGAGAGAGAGAGACACAGCTTTCATAATTGAATACTAAAATTCAACATTCAGCAACTGAATTAAAACGTCCACACGTTTGCATCAGTGAAACCCAGTGATGACACGACCCGTGTACTGTAAACACAGCATTAGTTCCTGTTGGTACGCATATTAGTAGACAAGCTTTGGTACAAAACCTATAGACAATAAAAAGAAGAAAGTAATTAACAGTGCCTTATGGAGTGGTGAAAGCATTTCCTAGCATCATCCCCAGGGTCCCATGACTGTGGATGCTATTGGGCACACATAGCCATACATCCTTAAAAGCTGCATACTAGCTGTCATGGTGAAAAAAAACCTCCACCCCACCCCAAATTCCCAATTTACAACCAGCCACGAATTGCCAGAATCTTTGTGGCTGAGCTGAGAGAATTTACAAGGATATTATTTTCCCAACATGAGGAATATGTAATGCCATATTTGAAGGTTCGGGCTCTGATTTCCAAACTCTGTGATAGGTTAAACCACTAAGCATTTTTCCCTTAAATTTAGGAATGCAGAAGAAGCCCATCAGATGCACAGCCTCACCCGAAACTAAACCACAATGCTTAGATGTGCAGAGCAGCAAATGACTGCTGGCTTTCAGTCGCATGGGTATCTCAGCTTAAAGTAAACACTCTTCTTAAACAAATGACTTTCCTTTAACAGTAAGGTCCAAAAGTCTCGGTCCATGACCAATAACTGCTTTCATTTTAATGGATTCATGGAATACTAGAATGCACTGTAGCTGGTTATTGACCGTTTTAAAGACAGGAATTGTGTTTTACTGTCTGCATGCTTTAAAAATAATAATAATAAAAAAGAAACAGACGATTCTGATATTCCACGTCTCTAACGTTGTGCACCGAGACACTTGCAATTGAACATAATTAAACAATAACTATGAGCAATTTTCCAGCATCAATAACAAGGCATTACCAAGATTGCTCAGTAAATTACACTGCTCACAGGTAAGTGCTATCTCTTCAAAAAGTGCAGAGGTTTTAGAATCGTACAACTGTTCTGCGAAACCTGTTGACGATGAGCTCAAGTTCTCTAAAATCTGCCCACATTTTCACTACTTGACCTCAGATGTGTTTACAATTTTGTCTGTATCAGAAAGGGTGATGAACGGAAAACTTTCAGGAAACCATCTGGACACTATGAAGATTTAGTCATGCCATGTGGCTTGGTCAAAAATCTGGTTAACTCTGAGATATGTTCGGAAAATTCGTCACAGCTTAAACTGAGAAAAATAAAACTATGTTTCCTAAAATCCTCAGGTGACAAAGTCCAGGCTCTGTCATGTGATAAGAAAACCACCTGATTTCTAATCACTCACACCTGGTCTTCATCAGTAACATAAAGCTACACACAATATATCTACTGCTAAGCTACGCTAACAGTGCTATCAAAAAAGTTCTTCTTTTTTTTTTTTTCTTTTCGCAGCTCAGGAAAACAGAAATGAGGAAAACTTCCATGCCTCCACTATCCATTTAGAAGACTGAGTCTAAGGCTGGACAGACATGAGCCCTGACTTGTCCAAATTTCAGCACATTCAGTTGTCACTTAGCCTGCAGTTTGCGCCGGGTCTTACTGCCTAATTACGCACCCGGACGATCTGCGATCTGGCTCCTGGACGATCCGATGGATTTCTGGCATGACACTCGTTTTGGTTGGCTGTCTCGCAGTGTGAGTAGGTTCACAGTTCAATTTTCCACAATCCTCAACATGCATGTGCACGTACCTCCAATTTTCACTGCAAAACACCCAGACCATACTTTCTGTGTCTTCTCAACAGTTTTCAGGTCTATACTTGTTTTTTTTTTTGTTTTTTTTTAAACGTTGTTTGGTTTTTTGTACAAAGTAGAACAGCTAAGATTAACTTCACTTTTCTCTTTTTTTTGACACAAAGAATTGCGTTTGAGGTTTCTGAAATCGAGATCGAAAAACAAATGAAACTGTATTGGAATTGCTAATGAACAAAGACATCTGTCCTGTTTAAACGTATGGTGAGAGCAATAACATGATGCCTGGTTGCTTGAACATACTGTGTGAGAACTTGCAGTTTTAATGTATAGTTTGAGTCATGAAAAATCATGCAGTTTCTATATTTTTCTGGACCTTTTCAGTTATGTCACAGAGGTTGCCACATCAGATCATTTGAAATCCTAGGACAGGTTTTTAGGGACAGCCCATTTTCTACGCTGGTTTGGCACTGCATGAAGTGGTTGGGTCTTGCCCAAGGATTACTCAGCATTGGCAGAGACTGAACCCCCAAAATCTCTGATCAGTACCTCAGCTGCCTGCAGCAAAACCGTTACACCTTAACTAGCATATTACTTACTTAATGACATTTGACTGAGGCGACATCAAAAGGTTGTCTACATTGTCTACACAAAAAATGTCTACATTATGATATTTTGTATATTTTATGATGTAATGAGTCTTTTGTGTTGATAAAAATCACTGAATTACTTCATCTCAAAAATCAACAGATGGCACTTTCCATTATTTTATATGCGCTTTTGAGTATGTAATTGAAATACTTCATGAACGCGATCTCATGCCTTCATTGCGTGCACTTTACGGTAACACGTGAAAATTTTAGTTCATTCCAAAACTCAACATATGGTGTTACATACTTTTTTAAAGGGCGCTTATGGGTGTGCAATTAAATTCCACGTGAACAAAGTTGCAGGCACATCTATTCTAATAAAACTAATGGTTCATGGGGCAGATTTTAGCAGGAGTTTGACAGAAGGAGAGTAGCTGAGACAAGAGTGATAAGGGATAAGGGCAGATTTGGCATGACTCATCTGGTTTCCTTGGTCATTATTTATATTTTATCACTCTGTTTCACTTTGTCAAGCAGGTGTAAAAATGCACAACTGATGTGCGTACAAAAGCATCAGAGAAAAACAGAACTTGAGATCCCTTGTCAAAAACTGACCCGATGTTAAAGAACATGCACTGTTAACAGAGCCTCACTTCTCTACAGCAGACAGACGGCGCCAAGGACACACACTCACACAGACACACAACTCGGGCCCAGTGGCCCTGAGTGCTGAGAGATGAACTGTAAACATCCAGCATGCATACACCAATGCAAATCCAAGACACAAGCTGTCAACAACAAGTGTGTGTGATGAGTGAAGGTGAGAAGTTTGTTTTAGGTGATGATGTCCAATTTGTGAAATAAGGCCTGTGTCTGTGTGCGCTTGTGTGTGCATGTGTGTGAAACTATGGAAATTGCAGAGAAAAGTAAACAAACAAATGCATTAAGCTCGTGGCGTCGCTTCCATGTGTCTGAGTGTGTATGGGGGGTGTTTTTGAACTGTGTAGCTTTATGTGTGACATGGATCAATTCAATGCTGCCACTAAACATTAGCATGTTTCCCACAAACACATCTTAGCAGCTTATTTACAGACACGCACATACAGAGATAAATATATCCTGCGCAGACTCTGAGCGATACAGACAGTTGTGTAGTCATGGGTTGCCCACAAAGCAAACACGCAATATGTCTATTCCTGTATCTTTCTTTCTCTCTCTTTTTCTCATTTCAGTCTATCACTTTCCCAGTTTTCCCTTTAGCGGCATTCTGAATTTCTTTTATCTTTTTTCTCATTACGTCACTTAGTTCATTCGTTCATTGGGCTTATTGGCACCCTTTACAAGATGTTGAAAATGTGCAAATAAAAAAAAATATATGTTTTGAGCTTGGACATACTGTATAGTTTTATTACAATATTTTCTTTTTTTTTTCAAAATTAGGAAAGACACATACCCGTCTATGTACGCGGCATGAAATCCGCTCTTCGTAGTGCTACCATAGGACTGCCTTAGAAACAACTTAACAACAATGCACGGTGATTATGGATCATGTAGATTCAGATCATCCCAATTTTTCTACAGTGGCTGTAGGTATGCTGTAGTGTTGTGTAACTGTTCCAGCAAACTTTTTAATGATTGGAATGTTAAAAAAAAAAAAAATTCTGTAGGCAAACAAATGTTTATATTATTTTATTTTAAGTGCATGATCTTTATTCAGGAGAAAAAATAGGTACTTTTATTTATCTTTTTTATTTATTTATTTTTTTAGTTAATCCAAGTCACGGAACCAATTTTGTAGCGGATTTCAGTCAGCACCACAAATTAAGTACCAGGCTCTTTCGGGGATGAGTCTGCAGTTTATTGACAGAGAACAGCCTGTGCCTGGAGAGAGTCAGATGAATCACATCGAATCTGAGGGCGTGTGTATTAATTGTCTTTTCTCTGTCGATATACTGCAGACTCATCTCCGAAAGAGCCTGGTAGTTCATTTGTGGTGCTGACCGAAATCTGCTACAATGCAGCAGGAAGACATTAAGTTGTCATATGAGCATCTTATGACATACACAGCAAACTGTGTATGTCAGAGTGAAAATAAAGCCATTGGGTCGTGAGAATTATATGTAAACCCGAGAGACAATTGTGTGCCAAGACATAAATCTGGTGAAGGATACAAGAACCTTTCTCCAGCACTAATGGAGGCCTGGTAGTCTCCATCATTCTCAAATAGAAGAGATTTTGAACATTCAAGAATCTTTCCAGATCTGGCTGACCAGCCAAACTGAGTAATCATAAATGAAGAGCAAACTGGGAGTTTGGCGAAAAGCATCTAAAGGACTCTCAGTCCATAAGAAACAAATCACCTGGACTGGTGACACAAAGATTGAACTATTTGACATCAGGAAATCAGGCACTGCACATCACCTTATTAAAACCATCTCTACAATCAAACATGTTGGTGGCAGCGTCATGCTCTGGGAAGTTTCTCTGCAAGATAAGTCAGTATAGAAGGAAAATGGATGCAAGTCTTATCGTGAACTGTCCTGAAAGAAAACTTTAAGGAGAGTGCTCAGAATCTCAGCCTGGGGTGATAGTTTACATTTCTACAAACCACCAAGAAACACGGAAGTGGCTTCAGAACAACTCTGTGAAAGTCCTGGAGCGGCCCAGCTAGAGTCTGGACCTGAACCCAATAGAGCATCTCTGGATCTAAGACCTGAAAATGTCTGTGCCCCAACACTGCCCATCCAACCTGGTTGAGCTTGAGTTCTGTCAAGGAGAATGGAAGAAACTTCCAAAAAAAAAAAATGTGTACTATGCCTGTAGCATCATACACAACCAGACTTGAGGCTGTCATTGCTCCCAGAGATGCTTTACCTGCCGTCACAAATACCGATATGAACAGCTACTAACACTGTACGAACGACTTTTCTAGCATTTCCTACGGTCTTCTTAAGGCGGCCTTATAGGAATCCAGCATTCGTAGCCTGGTCATAAAGTTGTGGTCTTGTCCAAGATTTTCTACAAACAAGGCACAAAATCCACTCTTCGCAGAGCCAGCTTAGGAACAATGTGGATCATTTAGATTCAAAAAAACATTTCCAGAACCCCATATTCCTACGGTGGCTGTAGGTATGCCGCAAGAAAATAAGTTATTAATTTGAGTATCAGAGTTCCTACAGTATGAACACCAATGAACCGATAGTCGTACGGCATCCATACAAACGCATCATGGCGTTCATAGGACGTTTTTAAGGCAAAAATATCATATACACAAGGTGGCAGTTTGTCATTTGTGCTGTGTTTGTGACAGTCTTATGGGGGCTACATGAAAGCCGCCTGTGCGCCGTACAATTCCTTATTTTCTGCTGAGAGTTTTAAAGAAATAACAGATCATTTCTTCACCATTTCTGGATATCATGGAGGTACTGTATTCCATGTAGTCATCTTCTGCCTCGCCGTCCGGCTCAGCAAACAGTCTCATACTGCCCTTAGAGGTGCCGCCTCTTTCTCCATGGCGGTATCCCACCAGCATCGGTGTTGGCATCTTCTCTCGTGCTCTTCCTGCTGCAGCAGAACCAAAGCAGCAGCTATAACTCCTAGCTTCTTCTTCGTCGTCTTGCAACTGCAGCTGCAGAAGGTACAGCTGCAGTCTCCTCTGCATCTTCTCTGCATAGGAGATGTCCTACCAACTACTTGAGAGCACTGCATACTGTATGTTGCACATATGACCACCTTAAGGCAAAAAAAATCCTAAAATCGACTTATGTAGGCTATAGAAAGGTCCTAAGATAACCTTAATGTAAATGTAAGAACTCTACAGCAACCATACATGGAAAAGTCTATCTTTTTTTCTCAAGAATGCATTAAATTGTTCTTAATAATTAACGTACCAACTTCCTAAGGAGGGTGTAAAAAGACCTATGATTCCCGCCACGACTGTCTATAAACATACAGATTTCATAGAAACAGGGAGATTCGTATGAACCTGTCGTTCATAAGAATATTTGTGACAAAGGTTTTAACCAAGTACTCTGTGATGGGTCTGAATACTTACATAAATTTGATATTTAAATATTTATTTTTTAAATACATTAACAAAACACTTTTAAGACTTGCTTTTACTTTGCAATTGTGGAGTTGTTGTTTTTGTAGAATGAATTTTGAACTGTGAGTGTGAAACATAATAAAATGTGGAAAACCTGAAAGGGTCTGTCTGTACAGTATATGGCCAAATGATGAGGAGGGTAAAATATGTTTCTGGAAACCCTTCCACATGTCTTCACTGGACCAGGCTATCTATCAAATAAAGAAAGGAAAGCAAGAAAGGAAACAAACACTGTAGTGAAAGAGAGAGGGAGAGAGTGAGAGAGGAGGATGGGAGTGAGTAAAACACAGAAGGAACAAAGATGAAAGTGAGAAAGAAGGATGAAAGAGAGAGAGAGAAAGAGAGAGATAGAAATGAAATGAAATGAAGGAGAGGTCATCTACTTGCCACATTCCGCACATGACTGTGAGTGACATCACAGAAATTATTACAGCTCAGCCCACTCTAGGGGTGTGTGCGCGTGTGTGTGTGTGTGTGTGTGTGTGTGTGCGCGCGTGCGCGTGTGTGCGTGTGTGCGCGCGTGTGTGTGTGTGATTGATTCGCTCAAGCTGTCTGGAATGTGACTGTCTGACTGTAGATGTGTCTCATTTGTCATTTCTGACTGGCAGCAAAAGACAGAACATGACGCCCGGCACTCAACCATACTCACGCACACACACACACAGGTCACAAACTACAAACAGCGCTCACACACTGCACACACACACACTCACTCGCACACTGCACAAGCATGCAACCTCCGAACCCAGGACAAGAAATGCATTTCAGTGGGTCCGACCCCTCGACAATGACCTGAGTCATAACCTTCAGTACTACACTGAGCTGAGGCACATTGAGACATTTTCACATTTTCTTTTTTTTTCTCTCATATTCCAACTTCTTCTGAGATGCTGGGACAAAGGAAGAACAGAAGTCCTGATTGAGTTGTGCAAGTAAAATGCCACTAATGTCTCATTCAGGCCAAGGGGAAAAGTTTGTACGAATATGAAAATGTACAGTTTTACAAATTTATATTTTTATACAAAACCTGTACTAGGTGGTTATAGTTGTAACGATAGCATATAGCGGTATTCATTTGCATATAGCTATTCATGTCAAAAACTAGCTTAAATATTCTTATAATTTTTCATACATTATGCACTTGTATTCCACTATTAGAATACCTTTGACCCACAGCATGTTCACGATGTCATCCGTTACAAAAGTGGCCTAACGTTTTGTTTGGTTAAAGAAACTGGCTGTTCATGTGAACGTGATGGTGACAGATACCATATGACAAGAATGCAACAAAATTAGTAGTCAGAAACAAAAAATCTACTTTTTAAAAGCAGAGTGGCCAGATCTGGGATAATCCCTAAAACAGCCCGTTTTCAAAACTCAAATTCTGCCCCTTCTATGTGATACTTCCAACATATAGACTGTATACAGTTGAAGCATGAAGTCTGAAATCAACTTATCACCATGAATTTCATGGCAATATATTTTAAACCGCTCTTTATATAAGGTAGAATGATTTTAGACATACAGTAAGTCATTCAGTTTGTGCGGGTTCTGTTCCGAGAGCTCATTCATAAACCCAATTTGTCCATAAGTCCAACAATCATTGTTTATGTACTAGGATACTAACACAATCGTCTATACCCAGTGTAAAACTAACATGTTCCATGATCTTGTCCTTGTTCAATGTGCCGATCGCTGAATGATTCATGTAAAAAGACCGACCAATGACTTTTCACCTCGCTTCTTTCTCTTTTTACTCTTGCTCCCACGATCCTGTAATGGGATAAGCGGTATGAAAGATGAATGAATCTTTAATGGAAGAGAACTAAATCAAAAGTTCTAATACATTTTGTGTTTCTACACACCCACTAAGATTAGAAAATGTATATACAGTGGAACCTTGGATTGCGAATAATGTGGTTTACGAGTGTTCCGCAAGACGAGCAAAGATTTTTAATAAATTTGGATTTAAAAAACGAGCAAGTGTTGGTTTACGAGTGCCGAGTATCATGTATCACACATGGGCCTCTTATTTTGACACTGAGCGTCACTCTTGCGCTGCGGAATTGTGGGTAATCGTCTCCCCTGCTCCCCTGGGTCTTAGTGCTCGTCTCTAACTGGTATAATCAACATCTCCCTCTGTGTTTCAGCGTCTCCTATGTGTGTGCGCGCGCGTAATTTGACACGGACACACACACACGGACACACGGACACACTCTTTTCACCCCCCCCTCCCCGGCTGGTTTGTTTGTTTGTTTGTTTTTTTACTTTACAGCAGTGATTCCGTTAGTATGCGCTCATGCCCGTGTCATTAGAGAGATTTATTTTTTTTCCGTTAAAACAGTGCTTCCATTGTGTGTGTGTGTGTGTGCGCGTGTGTGCGCGTGTGTGCGCGCGTGTGTGTGTGTGTGTGTGTGTGTGTTTGTTGTGAAACTTAAAAAGTGATTCCGTCAGTCTGCGCTCACGCCAGTGTCAGAGAGATTCCTTTTTTTCCGTTAAAACGGTGCTTCCATTGTGTGTGTGTGTGTTTGTTGTGAAACTTAGAAAGCAAGGTGGGGAGAGGGAGGAGGAGTGTTACTGTGTAAAACAAGGCGAGGGAAGGGGCTAATTCCATACACACACACACGGCGCCTGCACGCACTAACAGAAACACTTATCTGTCGTGATTTATTTTTACTTCTTTTTTTTAAGGTAAAGTGCCGGTTAATCTGTTTTATTTTCACTTTATAGATTGTATTAATTATTTTTATGTATTTATTTTTTTGGGCTTTGGAAGGAATAATTTGAGTTTTCATTATTTCTTATGGGAAAATCTGATTTGATTTACGAGTATTTTGGAATACACTTCCGGAACGAATTATGCTCGTAATCCAAGGTTCCACGTACAGTATGTTGTACAATCATTCTACCTTTTTATACAGAAAAAGACCAGATCAAATAAATCATTGGAAGCACACTACAATCGACCCCCGCAAAGTAATTTGCGGACTTTTCATTAGAACTTAAATTTAATTGTTCGCAGAACCCCCGCAATTTTGTGGAAACCGCAAATAACCTCTGCAATTTTTTTATGTTTTTTTTTTTCTCTTGGCAATATAGAATTTCTCATGTGTTTTAACACTAAACTATTAAAAATATATATATAATTTTGTAACATAAATATTATTGTAATTTCAGCTGAATTTCCATATAAAATATGATGCATCTATTAATTTCTTAGTACTGTAGAGAGAACACAAAGTGACTTTAGAGGAAAAAGCGGCTCTGGACGGTGAATTATTACTGTATTAACTGTAGCTTACAATACTGATATTGTACCAAAGAAAACGACAGCGCAGACAAAAGAAAATGCACTTGCATGATTTGCGGTACATATAGGGGTAACATCTATATTTTACATTCTAGCACTGTGGGAGACACCACAGTACTGTACAGTATACAGGTTTACCTTTACATTCTTTTTTTTTTCTTTATGGGTAATGTATTAAGCTGCGTTTAAAATAAAATTCAATTGTTTTGTGAGCATATTCAGTGGCATATTTAGGATTTAAACTATAAAAATAGGTGTTTATGGGCCTTTCTTAGGCTACGTCCAAAATTTTCGTTTTTTTTTTTTTTTTTTTAAATTCGCAGGTACTCTTGGAATGTAACACCCTGCGAATTTCGAGGGTCAACTGTATTGCCAAGACATTCGTATTCATGATGAGTGTACAACAAGCTTTGACTGAATGCATTATGTAAGATGTAACTCCTTAAACAACTCTACATGGTCTGATAAAATCCCTGGACAGTGTCGCATTTACCACACTGTACAATGTCACAAACTTACTCCTCACTCTGTACAATAGCAATTGGTTTTGCAATCATTAAAATCATGAATTTGAAGTCATCTCCCTACCTGAATGTACTAAATGACCAGTGTATCTGTGACGCGCACACCAGGCTCCGCCCCTGCACCACGTCCTACGTCACCCGAGTTCTAGCACGCACGCACGTCCCTCACACACACACCCACACACACAGCTGCTCCGTATTCGGCTGATGTACACACGCGCACATAAAAGCACCACTCTTTCACCAGCACGCCGTCCGAGATTGATCACGCGACCCGAACTCTTCAGTTAAGGACTTCCACTGTGTTTATCTCCGTGTTTTAGTATACTTCCACTGTGTTTATTTCCGTGTCTTTTCCGTATGTTTCAGTTTCTCGTTGTCTGCCTCGCTCCGCGCTCCTGTGTACTTCCGTGTTTTCGTGTCTCCGTGTTTTAGTGTATTTCCGTATCTCCTATGCACTCCCGTTTTTTCCCTCCTGCCAGCTCCGCTTTTTGCCTGTTTCTTTATTGGTTTCTGCTTTGCTTTTTGTTTCCTATTTTTCCCAGCATTTCATTTTCAGTGTTGATTTCCACATTTTGTTTGTTCCCCGTGTTTTTGTTGTCCCATACTTTATGAATAAATCGCCCTGCCGGGCCAACATCAGAGACTGTCTCTTCTGAGTTCCGTTGGTACGCGACAGAATCTCGGACCAACACAATTATGGACCCGGCAAGTGCTAATTTGATTTCGGAGCTGATCACCACTCTCCAGCGTCTTCTGCCACCACAAACCTCCGCCACTACACCACCTGCTGCACCCACAGTCACTCCACCGATTCCCCCGGCTCCCCACACTGCGCCCATGGCGGCTGCCATTGCCCCGGTTTCCCCCGGTGCGCTTACCAGTCCCGTGGCTACACCGCCGCCCTTCTCTGGTGAAGCGGGGAATTGCGATGGGTTCCTTCTGCAGTGCTCAATATTTTTTGACATGCAGCCCCTGCGCTTCCCATCTGACAGATCCAAGGTTGCCTACATTGTCTCCCTACTGACGGGACGCGCTCTCCAGTGGGCACAGGCAATGTGGCAACAGGATGGACCCGTCGTCCACAATTATGCGCACTTTACTGCGCATTTCCGGGAAGTATTTAATTACTCGGTGAGCTCTACCACCGCTGGGGACCAACTTTTCCGGCTGCAACAAGGTAAGGGTTCCATTCACGATTATGTTCTCTCCTTTAGAACCCTTGCAGCCGCCAGTGGGTGGAACGAGCTCTCCCTTTTAACCAAATTCCGGCAGGGGCTAGCACCACGATTGAGGCTGCAGATGGCGACCCACGACGACTCTGTTGGGCTGGAGCAGTTCATACGGCTCACCCTCAGAGTCGCCAACCGTTTGCAGGATTGCGCTGCCGAACTTCCTGCACCGGTTCAATTCCAACCAGCCCTTCTCTCACCAGAACCCAGGTCAGTACCCGAACCAATGGACATTAACCAAACCCGAGCCAGACTTTCTCCTCAGGAAAGACAACGCCGGCTGGACTCGGGGTTATGCCTATACTGCGCCGAAAGGGGGCACCTACTACCATCATGCCCCCGGCGCCCAGCGAGACCTCTGGTGAGTAACGTCAGTCATGAATGTCCCCATGCCAAACCACTCACTATGAATGTCACTGTCCACCATGCCACCATGTCTCCCACAGTAAGGGCTCTCCTGGACTCGGGTTCCGCTGGGAACTTCATCTCTAGGACACTCTGCCGCCAGCTCAAGGTTCCCCTTGAACTCCGCCCTGTTCCCCTTCAGATCTGCTGTGTGACGGGGGCACCCCCTGCGGGGGGGTTGGTTCGTTACATCACTCCTCCGTTGCATATGCAGGTCGGCTGGCTGCATGAGGAAAAGATCCGATTCCTGGTCCTCGAAAGATCTACGTCTGACCTGATTCTAGGGCGCCCATGGCTCACTCTCCACGAGCCGATCCTCTCATGGAAGGATGGGGAGATCCTGAAGTGGGGCGCTGGCTGTTTCTCTCACTGCCTTTCCCAGGTCCCAGCCCTACCACTCAACTCTACCTCCGTGGAGAGTCCAGCCGGAGTGCATCACCCCGAGGTTCCAGAGGCATACTCCAGCTTTCAGGACATCTTCTGCCCAGTCCGAGCCACACAACTACCTCCACACCGGCCATGGGACTGCGCCATCGACCTCCTTCCAGGTGCACCGGTGCCACGAGGTAAGATCTACTCTCTCTCTCTCCCGGAACAGAAGGCAATGGAGACGTACGTTGAGGAGGCCCTTCGGCAAGGCTTCATTAGACCTTCGACTTCCCCTGCTGCTTCTAGCTTCTTCTTTGTGGCCAAAAGAGACGGAGGCCTTCGGCCATGCATCGACTATCGGGCGCTAAATAAGGTCACGGTAAGGTTCAGTTATCCCCTTCCTCTCGTCCCCTCCGCTCTGGAACAGCTCCGTGGAGCTACTATCTTCACGAAGCTAGACCTCCGGAGCGCATATAATCTGATTCGCATTCGCGAAGGTGATGAGTGGAAAACTGCTTTCATTACTCCTACGGGTCACTATGAATACTTGGTGATGCCGTACGGCCTAGTGAACGCTCCGTCTGTTTTTCAGGGTTATATGAACGAGGTGTTCCGGGATTGTGTGGGTAGATTTGTGGTCGTCTACATCGATGACATACTTGTCTACTCGCGGGATTCCTCGGAGCACCTCCGACATGTAACTGAGGTGCTTAAGAGACTCCGATCTCATGAGCTGTTCCTCAAGGCGGAAAAGTGCCTCTTCCATCAGTCCTCCATATCCTTCTTGGGTTATAACATCAGTCCAAGGGGGATTCAGATGGATGAGAGGAAGGTAGAGGCTGTCCGATCGTGGCCTACCCCAACCAATATTAAACAACTCCAACGCTTCTTGGGCTTCGCGAATTTCTACCGCCGATTCATCCAGGGGTATAGCATGAAAGTCGCCCCGCTCACGGACCTCCTAAAGGGTAAGCCCAAGAAGCTAGTTTGGTCACCTGAGGCTACACATGCCATGTCACATTTACAACAGGCCTTTACCACTGCCCCGATCCTCACCCTTCCAAACGTTAACCATCCCTTTCTCCTAGAGGTCGACGCCTCACAAACCGGGGTGGGAGCGGTATTGTCACAGCAGCAGGGGAAGGATCCAGCTTACCATCCATGTGCCTTCTTTTCCAGGAAGCTGTCACCGGCGGAGAGGAACTACGATATAGGAAATCGTGAGCTTCTCGCCATCAAGCTGGCCCTGGAGGAGTGGAGGCATTGGTTGGAGGGAGCGATCCATCCGTTCCTGGTCCTAACTGACCATAAGAACTTGGAGTATCTACGTGAAGCTAAACGTTTGAACTCCAGACAGGCAAGGTGGGCTTTGTTCTTCACGAGATTCCATTTCTCCATTTCTTATAGGCCAGGAACGAAGAATGTCAAGGCCGACGCGCTCTCCAGGGTTCACGATCCCGAGGAAACGGCCGAACACCCAGAGAACATCCTCCCGACAACTCTGTTCGTCTCACCAATACAATGGGAGGAAGGCAGCTCCGATTCCCAGAGCCATTCCCCCAGCGCCTCTCCGCCCGGTTGTCCACCACAGCTTTCCTTCGTCCCCGAACCAGAGAGAAAACACCTTATCCACCAGGTACACTCCTCACTTGGCACCGGTCACCCGGGGATCACCCAAACCCTCTCCCTTCTCCGCGAGCGTTTCTGGTGGCCACGGATGAGAGAACAAGTGCAGAGGTACGTACGGGGATGCCGGGCATGTGCTCAGTCTAAAATACCCAGGCAACTACCCACAGGAAAACTGCTGCCGCTACCTGTTCCTCGACGTCCCTGGTCACACCTGGGCATAGACTTCATGACGGACCTCCCCGTGTCTCAAGGTAACACCTGTGTGCTCGTCATTGTGGACCGCTTTTCAAAATTTTGTCGCCTTATTCCACTCCCAGGTCTCCCGACAGCGCAGAGGACGGCGGAGGCCCTGTTTGAACAGGTATTTCGAAACTTTGGCATCCCGGAAGACATCGTTTCAGACCGGGGTCCCCAGTTCATCTCCCGGTTCTGGAAGGCCTTTTTCACACTCCTGGGAGTGACGGTGAGCCTGTCGTCAGGGTACCACCCACAAAGCAATGGCCAAACCGAGAGGAAGATCCAGGAGATAGGTCGATACCTACGTACCTTCTGCCACGGCCACCAGAACTCCTGGAGCCAGTACCTCGTCTGGGCCGAGTACGCCCAAAATTCTCTCAGGAGTCCAGCTACTGGTTTAACCCCATTTCAGTGCGTACTCGGTCACCAACCCCCGCTATTCCCCTGGAACGGAGAAACCTCCGAGGTCCCCGCAGTTAATCACTGGTTCCAGGAGAGTGAGAGGGTCTGGGCATCAGCGCACCGACAGCTTCAGAGGGCAGTCAGAAGGCAAAAGATCACAGCCGACACCCGGAGATCTACGGCCCCAACGTACCGACCTGGGCAAAGAGTTTGGCTGTCAACCCGGGACATCCGCCTTCGTCTGCCCAGCAAGAAGCTGTCACCCCGATACATTGGTCCCTTCACCATCCTGTCCCAGATCAATCCAGTCACATTTAAGTTAAGTCTTCCACGCACCTACAGAATACACCCCACATTCCATGTCTCCCTACTGAAACCATACCACACCCCCTCACTTTCTGTTTCCCCAGAGTCTGGCGATCCACAGGAGCCCCCACCGAGCCTCGACCTGGAGGACGGCACGATATACGCCGTCCGCGAAATCTTGAGGTCCCGTCGTCGAGGTGGTCATCTGGAGTATCTGGTGGACTGGGAGGGGTACGGTCCCGAGGAGAGAAGCTGGGTTCCTCGGGATGATATCCTAGACCCGACCCTTCTCGCCGAGTTCCATCAGGCTCAGCCCCAGATGCCGGCCCCCAGGGGTAGGGGTCGCCCACCACGACGACGTACTCTCCGGCCCTCAGGAGCGGTCCGTGGAGAGGGGGGTTCTGTGACGCGCACACCAGGCTCCGCCCCTGCACCACGTCCTACGTCACCCGAGTTCTAGCACGCACGCACGTCCCTCACACACACACCCACACACACAGCTGCTCCGTATTCGGCTGATGTACACACGCGCACATAAAAGCACCACTCTTTCACCAGCACGCCGTCCGAGATTGATCACGCGACCCGAACTCTTCAGTTAAGGACTTCCACTGTGTTTATCTCCGTGTTTTAGTATACTTCCACTGTGTTTATTTCCGTGTCTTTTCCGTATGTTTCAGTTTCTCGTTGTCTGCCTCGCTCCGCGCTCCTGTGTACTTCCGTGTTTTCGTGTCTCCGTGTTTTAGTGTATTTCCGTATCTCCTATGCACTCCCGTTTTTTCCCTCCTGCCAGCTCCGCTTTTTGCCTGTTTCTTTATTGGTTTCTGCTTTGCTTTTTGTTTCCTATTTTTCCCAGCATTTCATTTTCAGTGTTGATTTCCACATTTTGTTTGTTCCCCGTGTTTTTGTTGTCCCATACTTTATGAATAAATCGCCCTGCCGGGCCAACATCAGAGACTGTCTCTTCTGAGTTCCGTTGGTACGCGACAGTATCACATCAGTGGAGTTTTTCTTCCCTGATGGCACAGACATACTGTATTCCAGGATTCAAATTGTAAAACTGGTTCTGGGAGCATGAGGAATCTTTTTTACATATAAATTGCGCACTACATTATGTGCCGGAATCAAAGCTCAAGTTCGGTCGATCAGAATCTGAGCGTGTATAGCCTTTTTTTTTTTTGGCCAGTCAGTGTACAAGGAACTACAGTTTTTAGAGTACATCAACTGCTGTCAAAGCGAGATCCAGGAACTCCCAGGGGTCTATAATAATAGTCAGGGTGGGCATGATGTTTAACTGTTTTTATAATTATATAAAAGTGTACAATTTAGAGTTTGGTTTGTTTTACTGGACACTTTAACTGAATGTGTTGAAGCCAAAACATAATAACTTAAAAACATGTAGCCTATAAACAGTGTCAGCTTGGACCTAAAGTGTTAGTGGAACACTCCATGAATAGCCAGAATATAATTGTACATATTTATGTGAATAATGAGCCTAATAATAAAGAATGAATCGTTTGCATAGAAAGTCTACGTACTATGAAATAAATGAAATAAATCTGTGTACAGGGGAACTGTTGATGTTCCTGGCTGCTGAACATTTCGGAACCTTTGCAGTAAAACACAAAGCTGAAGCTGAGAATAGGATCAAGCCTTTAAAAAGTCTTGTGTGGCCTCTAATGCATGCTGGGAAGTTTAGGTGTGTGGTGGGCAATGTGTCCTTTCCAGTGTGATTTTCCAGTGTGACCATTGTGGGGTCAGTTTCTATGCATTTGGGTATAGGTAAATGAATTGATTTAAATGTGGATAAGTTTTAATATGCAAGGATAATGAACCTGATGTATGCAAAACATTCAACCGCCAACCAGTTGGAGCTCAAACACAACAGATTCGGTGAAAAAGCCACAGACTTGGCAACACTACAAATCTAATATACAGGATCATCTAATATACAATTGACATCTCCCTGAGATATCAAGGACAAAGTTTTCAAATGGATACAAAGAGATGAAAAAGTGGGATCAATGACTAAGACTTAGACACACACACACACACACACACATTTGACTTTAGACAGACCTTCAGAGCGATGGATGCAGGTGTGTTGGTTGTCGCTCAGGAAGAAGCCCTCTTTGCACTGGCACTCGTAGCTGCCCATGGTGTTCACGCAGATCTGCTGGCATCCACCGTTGTTATCCTGACACTCGTCCACGTCTGCCACAACAGACGGAAAGACAAACAGTAATTAAACATGTGCCCACACACACAGGGCCACATTTTTTTTTTACTCTATAATCAAAAGCCCACACAGGTATTTGTGAAAGTGAATGCTTCTGTTTATTTATGGTCCTCCTTTTTTCCTCCTCAAGATTTGAAGTAGCTGGGAAACACAGTCGGTTAGACGCAGAACAGGAATGTTCCGGCATCCATACACACATCCTCCCGACAGCCAAACAAATAAACCCAGTGGCCAGGACACACACAGGTAGTCGGTCAGAGGCACAAACAGAGAGGTAGACAGACAGACGGGTCAGTTAGAGAGCAGACAGAGCTCGATTCCTCACAGAAATGAGACATATGATTTAACAAATCTTCGTCACTGGAGGTCAGCCTTTAAAGCCTTTGCGCTGCAGAAAATAACATCCTAGCAAATGAAAATGGGGATGTAACGAACGTGCTGTAATGCAAAAGTGGGCATAAAAATTGCATGTTAGTAGAGTAGCTCGGCCTCTATAAAAAGGTCATAGATGAATGCATGGAGACGATGCATTTGTAATTGTTGAACCCAAATGTTGGCATGGTGGAGAAGTGATTAACACAGTAGCCTCCCTCCTCCAGAGTCAAGGGTTCGATTCCTGCCTTGTGTGTGTGTGTAGAGTTTGCATGTTGTTCCCGTGTTTGATGTACACCAGTTTCGTCCAGACATGCAGATTAGGTTAATTGTTGATACCAAATTGCCGTGTGTGTGTGTGTGTTTGTGTGTGTGTGTGCGTGCCCAGCCTTGTGCTGTAAGTCTCCTGGAATAGGCGAAATTAATGAGAATATACGTATATACTGTATATTGTCATTCATTTCACTATACGTGTTTGTATGTATTAGATCTAATCAAATGTATTTACTATTCTACACCTTTTAAACATTTAAACCCAATTTAAACATTCCTGGATAAGTATCTGGATAAGGCTGTCTACCAAATGCCATTAACGTAAACTTACTCTGTGCAAAGTCTGCCTTCTTTAGACTTGCGTGTGCTGGAAAATTTGGAGTTACAATTTTATGTCTGACTATTACAAAGCACTGAAATCTTAAGACTTCTTCCATAAACATTAAATAAAGCCTCCTCACAAAAACCTCCTCACACCATAAGCAGTTATTCATGAATCTTTTAATTTAATTTAAGTTATTTGGATTAGTTACCTTTTGGCATCAGCTTCTCTTGAATGAGGTGTTACTATAAAAACCATAACAAATTTGAATGGGTGCATTAAGAAAAAACAGTGTTGTGCCTTACAGCAACCTTTAAAGCTGATTAGTCGGTCGAAACTAACGGTTGGATGATTTTCTATTACACATAAAAAATAATCCAACCGACTAATCTGATTGAAAGAGAAGAATTCCATGAGTGGTGATTATAGAGCACAACAGCACTAGGATGTTTATGTATCAGGTGTTCTAGCAATCGCTATTTACACTAACTTTCATTCACCAACACTGATGAAAGTAGGTCTGTGAGGTCGACAGTGGTGATGGGAAGTTTGGATCATTTTAGTGACTCGGTTCTTTGAATCTCGTTCATCAAAATGAGCCAATCTTTGTTTGATTCAATTAGTTAATTTCGTCCTTTTGATTAGGAATAAAATAACATGTTACATTTTCAATAAACAGACCCCTAACACATCTACATACACAAACGACTCGGACTAGAAGACTCATGAGAAGAACCGCTCGATTCTGTTTCCTGTGTAATGCACTGCATAGCGTGTGTGGGAGTCAGGTGACAAAATAACAGATGACTCGGACCAAAATACTCGAGAGGTAACTACTCATTTCTGTTTCCTGTACATACTGTAAACTGCGGAGGTTTCGCGATGCTTTGCACATGCACACGAAGTAGAAAATGGACGAATCACTCTCTGAGACTACTCTTTCTTCTGAGTCACGTTAAAGACTCGATAAAAAAGAAAGAATCGTTCTTGATGACCCATTACTAGTTGACAGTACTGAGCAGCTGCCTACCAAAACCCCCATTACATAAGGACTTCAAACGAGGACATGTCTTATAATAGTATCTCAAACAACATTTTGTCTCCTTAGTAAAGGTAAAAAGTTGTCCTGAATTGCCTCTCAATCTTATGTTGCTTTATTCACAGCTAACTAGCTTCTAACACAAGACTGAATCCAAAATCCCTCTCTAACCTGAACAAGGGCACTACTTGGTGTACAGAACCAGGGATTGCACACGAGCTTTCCATTTGACACTATTTTGGATTCAACACTAAAACCCCAGAGGTTAGCTGATATTTTAAAGCAAAATGAGTGGAAATATAAACTAAATCTTCCACCACCTCCATGTTTTATTTTCCTCCTCATCTTTTGACTACACAGTACCAACTACATAGTAAGAATTTCAAACTATTTCACTTCTGTTAATTACACTAACGTGATATCTTCGGCACTCGGGCGACACTCCATCTTGTGTGATATTGCTAAATTAATCCGCACCTCAATACCAACCAGACTTAAGTATTCAGCAGTGCTGTGATATGTGGTATTTCATTAATGAAACATGTTAATTAAACTATACATACAACATATTTAAGCCTGTGGCCAACAGGGACAGACCAGCCAAGCTTAAGCTAGTGGCCGACGAGTGGATCTCCCATACTGTGCTCAAGCTAGAAGCCAACCGGGCGGCCTCCAATGCCACACACAAGCCTTAGGCCCCTATGGATGTCTCCCTAGCCAAGCTCAACTTAGAGGCCAATGAGTATTTACTGAAACCAGTAGCAATATTTGCATCACTTTTTTTTTACAAGAATTTGAATTTCTTTGTCTAGTATTGTCTTAAGCAGCTGGCACAATTTCCATTTGAGTGAGTAAAATCTTACTTGTCAGAGTTCAGAGAAAGCAATGTTTAACAATGTTTGTGTTTGCACTAACATTTTTAGCATGGTACAGATTTTAAAGAAAAATAATGGCAATTAGTGTCATCAGTTTCTTTATAGTCATAATATAGTCATATAAAGCATTAAAACTCTTTTGGCTATAAAGCAATTAAAGTTTACGGTGCATTCTAATTTACTTTAGTATAAGATGCTGGATGAAGAAGAAAAAAAACTAAACACCAAACACTAATTTCTTGATTATGAACATCCTCCTTGGTACCTTTCTCACCCTATTCTACTGCCATCAGCAGTGAGTGTCCAGTGACAGACAGTGACTCAAAGTTTAGTCCAACTTGTTGCCAAGATACGGCGTGTGTGCACGCATGTGTGCGCGTTTGTGTGTGTGTGTGTGTGTGTGTGTGTGTGTGTGTGTGTGTGTGTGTGTGTATATATAGGTTTTTTCAGCAATGTGAAGTCTCCCTGGATATGTATGCTCTCTTAGAGACTTTGTCAGTGTAGATAAGTTCTGATTATTAGTACGAGTATTGATGTGTAGATGAATAATGTTTTCAGTTCTAACAGCATTGATTAATTTTCTAGCATCATCTACAAGACACATCACACATTTGTACAAGCATTGATCGGCTCACTCTAATATGTTATTATTTCTAGAGTAACAACATACTAGAGTAAACAAAAAGGTGTTCTTTTGGAAAGATACGGCTCTCTCTTGATACGTTCCATCATTGGAAAGTCTTTTTTAACTGTCAGGAGAGAAACAGAGATTGACCGTTCATAGCTTTCATAACATCAGGGATAACTGGAACTAATTTGTTTGGTCATGTACCGCTATAAATGGACAGAAAGTATGATGGGTCATTCTTTAATAAATAAAATGTTGGCAAATTGCTGTAATATAAAAGGAATACAGTAGGCCGCAGGATGGCTTAGTGGTTAGCACTGTCTCCTCGCACCTCCAGTGTCTGGGTTCGATTCCCGCCTTGGTTCAGTGTGCATGGAGTTTGCATGTTCTCCATGTGCTTGGTGAATATTTGAAATGATCAATAACTAAAAAAATAATACATAGTCCTCTTATAACAGTATTTATTTTATCCTTTGCGCACACACATAGGTAAACTTTTGCACGTTCTTACTGTACATAAGTATGTTCTGAGCCCCTTTCTGTTTAGACTGCACTGAAAGGAAATCCGTTTTATGAGCTCTCTAGTGTTGGAGCTGCTTTTTATTTGTGTGTGTAAAGTGCTTTATGGCTGTTAGCACCTCTGATACAGCAGCATTACAGCAACTGCAGACTAACAGAGCGACAGAGAGTAGAGCCAGACTCACTGCCTAATATAACATTCTATAGTTGTCTATTACGATGCTAATATTTTGTTCTGAGCACAGATTATGGACATACACCGGATGTCATCACATACCAGCAGACCAGGCGAGCGCCACCGACATTGGTCACGGTATCATGCACCTTACTGGCATTTTCTCAAACCCACATGGATGCACAAACGCTCATAAAAAGAGTAATATGCAAACAGCAGTTTACACATACACAGACTCCTAATTTGGTCACAGGGGTTTATTATGTGGCCCTGGGTTTTTACCTGGGGGCACGGCTCTTATTTTAGGCTCAGTCGGGCAGCTCGTTAACAGAGCCAAGACAGCGAGCCCTTTACCGTCCGAGCAAGTGGTGGAATGGTGTGGAAAAAGAAGAGAAGGCCTATCTTTATGCTGCTTTCCCCAGAGGTATCCCTGTCTCTCTCACAGCCAAGCACTTCTCATGTCTTGTACTTGAAATAAGATCTCATTCAAAACAGGGTGCCACTGCATGTCATACAGCATCAATCCAGGGAAATATAAACTGCGTTTCCTAAGTGAATACAAACCTAAATGAGATGAGGTATAAAAGGCATTTCTCAGTACGTGGGTGGTGAGCCACCGCCCCGGCTCGTGCAGCTCTCGCTGTCAGGTGTCTAACGCATGAATGGAAAAGAAAAGGCAATGTGACAGACAGCAATTTCTTTTCTCATTCTCTAAATAAAAAGATAAAAAACAACATTTCAGTTGTCATCTTTCAATTAAGGCTCATGCTGCCAAAAATTGAAACATCTGGCATCTGGGACAGCAAGTTTAAACTACACTAATTTTGTTTTGTTTGATCGCGCTGTGTAAACTTTCATTTGGAAGACATTGTGGATGACACAATAAGGGGAGACCGAGAAAATGCAAACGCTTGTGATGGAACACATGGCCAAGAAATGTTTTTTTTATTTTTTTTTAAATAAATGAATGAAGCGGTGCCTCCTTACTTCCTAGCAAAGTGAGTTATGGTGTTAACCTAATTAGTATACTCATATACTGTCTACATTGTAATGGATGAGAAAACTCATTTATATTTTTCATCACAAGATCTCATCACTGGCTTAATCCCAACAACGTATTAGTACTATACACGTATTACTAAAACACTTACACAATTAAGCTTAAAGACTGATAAGCAGCTGCAATCATGATTTATTTTTTAAATGTTTCAAATCCATAATGTTGTACTGACTTCATGCTGTATTATCTCTAAATTCCACTTGATGTTTGGTAATATAAACAGAAAAAAAACACACAACATTTATGGTTCTGTGAAATTGTAATGAAATCTCAGGACATTTCCTCTACTCTACTTTGACTTCCTGGTCACTTCCAGGTTCTAGACTATTTAAACAGCTTATTTTTGTTAGCTCTTTGTGAAGTCTTGCCATTCCTAGAATGTGTGGAATTTCTGAGCATTTTGTTACTGCTGATTTCCTCAATGTGTTTTAGGACTTTGCTTTGGTTTTGGATTACTCTTTGGTCTTATCTATGAATATTAATAACCTTTGCCTGAGTAATGATTGAGTGATTTCTGAAAATAATCTCGTGGTATCTATAAGGATTTGTATTAAAAATCTATATATAAGGTGGTATCAAAATGTTTGGAGAGTAGCTTTGTTTAGGTTCTCTCTCAGACACCTTAAAACCTGGCAGTAGAAGTTGTTATTGAATTCACGATGCTGTGAATGTCAAAAAACACAATGAGTATGCGCCTGGTCAAACTGCGGACCTGACTCACCTTTTTTGGTCATGGGTATGATGGGCTCTTCCACTGTGATGTCTGTTGCTTCTTCTCAGGGTCGTACCCATACACACATTTTCTCTTACCTCCCACACAAATTTTGTCACCAGTAATGATCCTCGACATGAAGGATAGGTCATCCACTGCACGCTGGCGAGGTTCAGCAGCCTATGGATGGCCTTGGCAGCAACATAGCGAATGTTCAAATCACACGTGAGGATTTCATGGACTGGTCTGTATGACACAATGGCAGCAATGTTGATTGTTCTTCGATGATCATCATGCACAAGCTGCCAAATGGTTCCAACATTTCGGGTGTTGAAGGTCTTTCTGATCTCTCAACATCTTCCAGTGATGTTTTTTCTTGAAGTACACAAGCCACTGAAAACACACCTTGGATGATTCATTGCAACAACTTGCCGAACCATGTCAAACGTCTCTGTGGATGATTTGCACAGTTTTACTCAGAATTTCCCGTTCGCTGTTTTTTCTAACTTGCTGTCCACGATGAAATGCCAGACGTGGTAACATACATGGTCAGAATAGCACCAGTTGCACAGTTACTGATGTCCACAGGATGGTGTCTTTTGGCACACTGACTTATGAAGGTCGGTGCTCCTTGTGACTGTCCATGCACTTTTTGATACCACCCTCATATAGTATACACTATTGAATTCTTATAATGATGCTTTTTCTGTTTATCTTTATCACTTTATAAGTCTTAGTTCTTTGGAATTACCACCCTCCTACATTTCTCCTTGCCAATTCCTATCCAGTAGCCAGACAACAGCTGCCAACCATGAACATTGAAGGCTAATTCCTATTTCCTCTGAAGCCAGCTAACTGAGTCAAATTGCTGCTCATGGATCATTATAATGCTGCATAACACACACTAAGTGAAAGAAATATCTGCTCTCTTTCTCATTCATGAACTTACAGATGCCATTGCCATTGTGATTGACAGCACAGCGAGAGTATACAGTCCCTCCCTCCCAGAGAGTAGAGACCATTTTAGACGGCTCTACAATTCTAGTTTGTGATCTCAGCACTAGAATGTAAATACTTTTCTGATGCACTTTTACCTGAGTTTTGTATAGGAGGGGCTTTCAAGTCAAACCTGGACTTTCGATTATGCAGAACAACAGAAAACTGTTTTTTTTATTAATCCACTGCTACACTAATGCACTCATCCCGCGTTTCTTGTGCAAAGATGCCGTCAAGGTGTAAAAGGTTTCTCCATGATCGGACTGACTGCTTCATGTCTGAAACACTGCCCTCCCAGGAACTCCTTTAATGGCCCAAACATGGGGAAGTGGCTTGGAGCGAGTTCAGGACTGTACGGGGATGTGGCAATAACTCCCAGCCGAGTTCCTGTAACCTGTAAGTGGGGTTCGTGAATGATTGTGTGTACAGTTCCAGCAGACAGACACATCCATTCCAAAATTTAGCGGCAAATTATGCGTCGATTTTCAAGGATCAGGCGTTCCACTTGCTGAATGTTCACGGAAACGACTGTAGGAGACTCCAAGCCACCTCGGCTGGGATCGTCATTCATTTTACGCCTTCATTCACAAGAAATTCAGTTTGACTTGAACACCCCTCATAATTCTTCATCAATCTTTGCCTCGAAAGTAGATTTAAACCATTTGTGATGATAAAAAAACAATCTGAGAAACCTCAACAACAAGCTGTACCATAAAATGATGCATCCTGACCACCACATAGTTCACTATTATGTAAAATAAATTTTTCAGTGAGCTCAGAATAGCCTACTATTTACTAAATATTTGAGTTTATAAACTGTGTACATTAACAAGTACACAAATATCCATAATGCTCATTGCTGTTTTTAAGGAATAGCGTCCAGGACACTACTCTGGCCGCTGCTTTTGAACATAAAACGCAAACCCTTTTACAATGTAATCTCTCTCTATTTTTTAAACAAACTAAAACTCAGACTAGTCATTTGTTATCCATTCTTTTTCCCTGCTGACTGAAGTAAGTGAGTTGAGAAGATGAAAAAAGAGGTGAAAGATAAACAGACAGGCAGATAAAAAGATAAGCCGCAGCAGTGGTGCAGACATTCATTAAAACAGCCAAATGATCAACACATTGAGTCCAGCTGCCGGCACAGACAGGGAAAATAAATACGAATCGAAATGAAAAAAGACGGGGAGGAACTGCAGCAGATTACCCTTTAATCAGCCTCCCCCATTAGCCAATCTTAAATCAATTAGAGTTTAAACTTGTTGACATGTGGCATCTGGGAGTCTGTGAAACGACTTCCGACATGAGCTCCAACACACAGGGAGACTGTTTCACCCCTGTGTGTGCTCTGAACCTCTGCTCTGTACATGTATGTGGGGGGTGTGTGGGGGGTGTGTGGATGTATAAAGTTCTCAGTTAAAACAAACACATTACTAAGCGAGGATATTTCTACGCAAATCTGAACATTTGGTTACTCCACAAAAATAATCGTCTTATTGAATTGTTACAGGCTACACGATGCTCGGAGTTTTACACAACACTAACATTGCCACACTTGCTGCCATTTATGGTGGTCACTTATGGTTATTGCTGTCGCCACTGAATTCTGTGGAAACTGTAATAGCATCTGTCTGAGATGAGACGGAGGTGAACAAGATGTACAGTCGTGGCCAAAAGTTTTAAGAATGACACAAATATTAGTTTTCACAAAGTTTTCTGCTATACTGCTTTTAGATCTTTATTTCAGTTGTTTCTGTGATGTACTGAAATATAATTACAAGCACTTCATACCTTTCAAAGGCTTTTATCGACAATTACATGACATTTATGCAAAGAGTCAGTATTTGCAGTGTTGGCACTTCTTTTTCAGGACCTCTGCAATTCGAGTGGGCTGCTCTCAATCAACTTCTGGGCCAAATCCTGACTGATAGCAACCCATTCTTTCATAATCACTTCTTGGAGTTTGTCAGAATTAGTCGGGTTTTGTTTGAGGATTGACCACAAGTTCTCAGTGGGATTAAGATCTTGGGAGTTTCCAGGCCATGGACCCAAAATTCCAACGTTTTGGTCCCGAGCCACTTGGTTATCACTTTTGCCTTATGGCACGGTGCTCCATCGTGCTGGAAAATGCATTGTTCTTCACCAAACTGTTGTTGGATTGTTGGTAAAAGTTGCTGTTGGAGTGTGTTTTGGTACCATTCTTTATTCATGGCTGTGTTTTTGGGCAGAATTGTGAGTGAGCCCACTCCCTCGGATGAGAAGCAACCCCACACATGAATGGTCTCAGGATGCTTTACTGTTGGCATGACACAGGACTGATGGAGGCTTCATCCGAGTCCTCAGCAGTCCATTCGCCATACTTTTTGCAGAAGATCAATCTGCCCCTGATGTTTTTTTTGGAGAGAAGTGGCTTCTTTGCTGCCCTTCTTGAGACCAGGCCATTTACCAAAAGTCTTCATCTCCCTGTGCGTGCAGATGCGCTCACACCTGCCTGCTGCCATTCCTGAGCAAGCTCTGCACTGGTGGCACTCCGATCCCGCAGCTGAATCCTCTTTAGGAAACGATCCTGGCGCTTGCTGGACTTTCCTGGACGCCCTGAAGCCTTCTTAACAAGAATTGAACCTCTTTCCTTGAAGTTCTTGATGATCATCAGGTAAATCCTGATGATTTAGGTGCAATCTTAGTAGCCACAATATCCTTGCCTGTGATGCCATTTTTATGCAACGCAATGATGGCTGCACGCGTTTCTTTGCAGATCATCATGGTTAACAATGAAAGAACAATGATTTCAAGCATCAGCCTCCTTTTAACATGTCACGTCTGCCATTCTAACCCAATCAGCCTGACATAATGATCTCCAGCCTTGTGCTCGTCAACATTCTCACCTGAGTTAACAAGACGATTACTGAAATGATCTCAGCAGCTCCTTTAATGACAGCAATGAAATGCAGTGGAAAGTTTTTTTTCGGGATTAAATTAATTTTCATGGCAAATAAGGACTATGCAATTCATCTGATCACTCTTCATAACATTCTGGAGTATATGTAAATTGCTATTATAAAAACTTAATCAGCAACTTTTCCAATTTCCAATATTTGTGTAATTCTCAACTTTTGGCCACGACTGTACAAGATGAGTCAAGAACAGAGAAAAAGGTGGAGAAGCAAAGCAGGGAGACTGCAGAGAAAGAAAGAAAGAACGTGAAGAAAGTTTGAGTTTTAATAATTTCACTGAAAATCACTATCTCATATTGGATGCACTAATATAACTTTATTATAATGATTATTAATTTATAATTTAAAGTTACTACTACCACTACTACTAGTAATAATAATAATCATCATCATTATCATAATTACTGACTTAATATTTGACCTAATACACTGCCCAGTCCAGAGTCACATTAATTTCTCTCCAAAATCTTGTACTGATGATCAGAAAGTCAGACCACTGCGTAAAGCCTTCTCCAGCAAATCTCAAAGACTCTCAGTGAGACACTGTGGTGGCCAATCCCTGTGTGAAAACAATTTCTCATGCTCCCTGAACCACTCTTTCATAATTTGAGCCTGATGAACCCTTGCATCATCAATTTAAAAAATGCCCATGCTATTAGGAAATAAAAAAATTAATTGGTGGAAAACTGGCGGCACGGTGGTGTAGTGGTTAGCACTGTCGCCTTGCACCGTCAGGGTCCGGGTTCGATCGACCCTGGCCAGGCTCGATTCAACGTCTCTGTGTGCATGGAGTTTGCATGTTCTCCCCGTGCTTGGTGGGTTTCCTCCGGGTACTCCGGTTTTCTCCCACAGTCCAAAGACATGTAGGTTAGGCTAATTGGCGTTTCCCAAATTACCCGTAGTGTGTGAATGAGTGAGTGTGTGTGTCTGTGCCCTGTGATGAGGCCTCTCCAGGCCCCCTGTGACCCTGAATACAGGATTAAGCGGTATAGATGATGAGTGAGTGAGTGGTGGAAAACCTTGGTCAAGAACCTAGACTGAAGCAACCGAAGCAACCGCAGAGCATAACACTGCCCCCACAGGCTTGTACAGTAGGTAATAGGCATGATGGGTACATCACTTAATCCACCTCTCTTCTTATCCTGATGCTCCCATCACTTTGGAACAGAGCAAATCTGGACTTATCAGACCACATGGCCCTTTTTCAATGCTCCATAGTCCATTTATTATGTTCTCTAGGAAGTGTTTTTCTTACTGCTACACAGCTGTTTAGTTCCAATCCCTTGAGTTCTCTTTGAGCCTTTGGGTGCTATGGGTTGTGGGTTGGGGCCTCTGTGGATTGGAATTGTTTGTCTGGCGTATCTGTTGGGTGCTGGAATGTGGGGAGTCTAGAGGCCGAGTTGGGACCGGCCTTGTACTCTTTCCCAGCCGAGCCCCAAGTGCTCCTTTCTATCATCACAAGCATTGATGTTTCTGTGTAATTTGTTATGCATTGGCTTTTCTGTGAGATTAGACTGGACAGGCTGGCCTTTGCTCCCCAAAGGCATAAACAAGCTTTGGGTGCCCTTTTTATTATATACCTGTTTACTGGTACAGTGGAGCCGTGGATTACGAGCATAATTCGCTCCGGAAGCGGGCTCGTATTCCAAAACACCCGTAAAACCAAATAGAATTTTCCCATAAGAAATAATGAAAACTCAAATTATTCGTTCCCCAGCCCAAAAAATAAATACATAAAAATAATTAATACAATATGCAGTACAGACCAAAAGTTTGGACACACCTTCTCATTCAAAGAGTGTTCTTTATTGTGTTCTTTAGCCCAAACAAGTCTCTTCTGCTTGTTGCCAGTCCTTAGCAGTGGTTTCCTAGAAGATATTCTACCATGAAGGCCTGATTCACACAGTCTCCTCTTCACAGTTGTTCTAGAGATGTGTCTGCTGCTAGAACTCTGTGTGGCATTGACCTGCTCTCTGATCTGAGCTGCTGTTAACCTGCGATTTCTGAGGCTGGTGACTCGGATGAACTTATCCTCCGCAGCAGAGGTGACTATTGGTCTTCCTTTCCTGGGGCGGTCCGCATGTGAGCCAGTTTCTTTGTAGTGCTTGATGGTTTTTGTGACTGCACTTGGGGACACTTTCAAAGTTTTCCCAATTTTTCGGACTGACTGACATTTAATTTCATCTCATTTCTTAAAGTAATGATGGCCACTCGTTTTTATCTTCACTTAGCTGCTTTTTTCTTGCCATAATACAAATTCAAACTCTTTGAATGAGAAGGTATGTCCAAACTTTTGGTCTGTACTGTATAAAGTAAAAATAAAACAAATTAATCTGCACATTACCGTAAAAAAAAAAAAAGGAAAAATAAATCCCGCCAGATAAGTGTTTTCGTTTGTGCACGCAGTGTGTGTGTGTGTGTGCGTGTGTCGGTGTGTGTGTGTATTGGTGTCAAATTATGTGCGCACACACATAGGAGACACGCTGAAACAGAGAGGGAGATGTTGATTATACCAGTAAGAGATGAGCACTAAGACCCAGCAGAGGAGAGGATTACCCACAATTACGCAGTGCAAGAGAGAGAAAAATCATTGGCTCAGTTGTGTTCACGTGACATTGGTGTCAAAACGAGAGCGCATGCGTGATACATTATACTCGGCACTCGTAAACCAAGACTTGTTCGTTTTTCAAGTCAAAATTTATTAAAAGTCTTTGCTCGTCTTGAGGAACACTCGCAAACCGTGTTACTCGCAATCCGAGGTTCCACTGTATATAAATGATATTCAATGTTAATTTGTAAATTTTTATATTGTTCAGTTTATGGCTGATCAGTGTGTATTAAATATACTAAAGATGTGAACAAGTTTCCATTTTCATCTTAACGTAAAAGACTCAAACAGAATATCAAAATCAGCAGCCAAGTAATATGTCTTAAGGAGCTGTGGATCTTTGAGACAATTTTACAGGAACCAAAGAGGGAAAACTACAGAGATAGAATATTTAACCTTCAGGGATCAATTTTCATCCAAATGTAATTTCTCTCAATCAGAAATGAACCCACTTGACCTAATGCTGCTAGAGACATGGAACAGGATGACCAATGAAGCCTTTATGTGGATGTTCACTATTTACTTTACCTCAATTTCGCATAAATAGTCAACTTCCTATAACTTCTAAAAGTAGACAATAGTTTTGTACTTTCTCCCAGCCAGCTGAGTATTTCTACTACTTAAATATCTCCAGCAATCTAAAATGTGAAATCTTAAATGTTATTACAATTTACATTTTAAAGAAGAAAGCAAAATACCTAAAAACATCGTGTATTAATGTACTGTTGTGTAAACGTTAGTACCCTCTCTTTTAATTATATGCCTTTTGGTGTAAAAACATAACAAAAATCATCTGATCATAATGGGTCTTAGTATGAGACAAATACAACCTCAGACAAACAACAGCATATAAACCTTTTCACCATGCCATTATTTATTTAACAAAAATGAAGCCAAAAAGAAAAAAAACATGAGGACAACACTAAGTACTCCCTTACTGACTACAAAGGATTTAAGAAGGTATGTTGTAGCCATGTGCTGCTAATCATCAGCCCTTGATGAATTGATCATCAGCAAGTGTGCAGACCTCTATAAAAGCAGATGCTTTGGCAGTTTGCTGCCCTGGAGCATTGTGATAACACAATGGCAAGATGAAAAGACATAAACAATAGTCTTACAGAAGTAATTGTCGCTGCACTTCAATCTTGTAAAACCATTTCCAAACAATTTGGAGTTCAATGTTCTACAGTGAGAAAGATTATTCCCAAGTGGAACGCATTCAAGACATTTGCCAAAGGGTGGATGTCATAGCATATTCACCCTATTGTCAGAAGGTACAATAGCCTCAGAGAAATAAAAAATAAATAAATAAATAAATAAATTTTTAAAAACAAGAGGTACATCTCAGATGCTACATGCGTCACTGAGAATGTTATACTGTATGTTAGTCCATGGCAGCACAATCAACAGAAGATGCCTGAACAAAGTACAGTTTGATTGGACGCCTTGCCAGGAGAAAGCCTCTTTCGTCTAAAAGGAACATGAAAGCATGACTGATGTTCACAAAACTGCATCTGAAAAAACGACAAGGCTTCTGGAACAATGTCCAGGTGAGAAAAAAGTAGCGCAGCATTTCAGCAGATAAATAACAGCAGATACATCTCATACTGTCAAGCACAGAGGTGAAGGGGTGATGATCTGGGCTTGTTTTGCAGCCATAGGCCCTTGGTACCTTACAGTCATTGAGCTGAACATGAACTCCTCCGCAAGTATTCTAGTGGTAAATATGAGGCCACCATTGGGTCATGGAACAAGACAATGATGTGAAACACACCACTGTATTTACACCACAATGGCTAAAATAAACATAAAAGAATCAAGGTTTTCGGAATATCCTAGTCAAAGTCCAGACCTCAATCAAATTGAAATGCTGTGGTGGGAACATAAGAGAGCTGTGCATAAGTGAATGGACAAAAACCTCATCGAACCTACGCAATGTTGTATAGAAGAATGGACCAAAATTCCTCCACAATGATATAAATGACTGATAAAGTCAGAGAGGAAATGATCCCCTCAAGGTGGATCTACAAGCTATTATATCATTTGACTTCATTTTTGCTAAATAAACGAGGGCATTGTAAAAAAAAAAGTTATATTGTTTGTCTAAAATTTAATTTGGCTAATAAGTCCTGCTGTGATCAGAATTAAACGAGGGGGCACTAACTTTTACACATGCCTGTATACATTCAAGCCCTGCCCATTACTACTAATACATTACTCTGCTCCAGGTTACCATCTGCATCAATATACAATATGCCATGCTTCCACAACTGTCTGAAATTTCCGGTTTGTATAAGAGTGACTACAGAAAATAGAAAATCCAGGACAAAGAGAAAGTGAGAGAGACGTACAGGAAAAAAGGAGAAAGTAGGGATGTAGAACAAGCGGAGCTCTCTCTCTCTTTAGTGTCGTCCCTTCAAGGTCTTGTCTTGCTTCCCAGCGCCACCATTTAGTTTTCTATTTGCATCACTCCACAATAAAGATGTCAAACAGAGAACAAGCCTGTTGCTTCTGGGGAAACAGCCTGGAGTTGTTCCAGAGAGACAGACAGCCAAAATAACCAAGAACTTATTGAGAGAGAGCGAGAAAAGAGATATAAGAGAAAGAGTGGAGAAATAAGATGTCAGGATGATGAACATGGGATGGAAACACTATTGAGGGTACATTGAGAGAAACAGAGAACGAGATAAACAGTGTAAGAGAGAGAGATAGGGAGAGTGAAACAATGAATAATAAAAGCATGAAATTTAATAAGTTTACAGAGATAAGTATAAAGATCAGAGACATTAGTTATAGAAAAGACTGAGAGACAAAGAGAGAAGATACCAGACTCTGTATGTTGCAATAAAATGAAAACAAAATTGCCAGAGAGAAAAAGCATGACAAAAAGAAAGAGAATTAAAGACAGAGACATAGCACAGACATGAGACATAAGGTAGCTGGACCAGAGATGTGAAGAAGGGCCGTGATGTGCCGTGCTGCTCAGATATTTATCATCATTAGTGACTGCTAATATAAAACGATGAGGTCAGCATCCTGAAACCCAATCACGCTGCCAGCTTTTCTATTTTAGTTGGATTCATCAAGAAGTGAGGAAGGGAGGAGAGACAAACGCACACATGCGTCCAAAGCAAGTCTTCCTTCGCCAAGCTACTCGTGCTGTCCTCCAATTCCTCATGCTCTCCATCAGTCTCTTGGTAACTTACCGCACAGCATGCACACAAAGATGTTTTGAAAGACATTTTTAAAAGGATGCAGCATGTTCACAGTCCAGTGAAAGTTTAAAGGTAATTCTTATGATCATAGAGATACAAAATCTCAAGCTTAAACAAAAATGTTTTGGGGTGAAATCAATTCAAAGGCTCAGATCAGAACTAACCAAATACTATGCTGCAGTGGAAGACCTCACGTCTTACAGCCTATCAATCTGCTTTGGCTTGTAGGATGTATTAAAATACGCAGCATGAAAAACTTCCAAACACATTTTACTTTTCAACAGATTCCTGAATCCCCACAGCAAACCCCCTAAAAACATTAAACTAGTCCTGCCTGCCTGTCAGAGTCATGGAATTTCACATTCAAACCATTTAAATAAATATTCGATGCTGAGTTATTAATTTTCTCTGACTTTTCCCTTCACAAGTCCATTTTTAACCACTAACATAAACATCCCCTGTGCCAGTTGGATTCTGGGAAATCGAAGCGATTGCACCACTGGTGACACTTGAGGTGACATTTTAAAGAGAAGAAAACAACCAAGAGGTTTTTTTTTTTTTTTTTTTTGCCAGCCGACTCCTGTCAGCGGGAGTGGAATGAGGGAGCCGGGCTACATGAGGCTGCACTTCCCAAAGCGCACAGAGGCGTGTTTGTTTACGCTTACGGAGGGGTCTTTGGAGAGGTCACTTGGCAAAGACAAGAGCAGAGAAAAACTCTTCAAGAGAAAGTGCACTAGAGACAGGCTAGTTATGTGTATGCGGGAGGCAGAGTTTCTAGCATATGGGTGCAAGCTGAAATCATATAGGCCTGTATACAGACTATGACATAATCAAGGGGAAATTTTCAATGTAAGAGTAAAAATGTTAGGATTCGTATACAGCTGATAACGTTATTGCTTCAGACAACTTTTTGGCTGCCTATAGCATCCGTTGCTCATAATGTGACTACCATTGCTTTGTGCATTTTCTATATTACGTATTACAATTATGAACACAATGATGCATGAAATGTACTTTGTGTATGTGATGTCATGGTGTTATGTTTTGTTTTGCGCTACACAGATGAGACATGACTTTTAAGTTCATACCTTTAAAAAATCTTAATAGATAAATGTTACTAGAATAATGAACACTACAGCAGGGGGTAAAGCCTTTTCCAGCAAATCTCCCTAAATTTGCTTTCAAATTATTATTATTATTGTTATTAATAAACTTTTTTTAGCTGCTCCCATCAAGAGGTCACCCCAGCAGACCATGCAATCCGCACACAACTTGGCGCAGGTTTTACACTGGATGCCCTTCCTGACACGGCCATTCTAACCAGGCTTGGGACCAGCAATGCATGAAGTGCCTGGGTAGTATAGGGTGTGGCAATCACTGACGGTGGGGCTCGAACGTAGATTCTCAGATCCCCCAAAAAACAACCTGGAGCCCGAGCCATCAGTCCCCTGCATTTTCTTACCTAGACAGTTATGCCCATCATCCGCCAGCATGAAGCCATCATAGCATGTGCATCTGTAGTTACCAGGGATGTTGATGCAGTCATGCACACACCCACCAGTGTAGTCATTATCACACTCATCCATATCTAAAGGACAATACACAAAGGCAGAAAATAGAAACATATTAGTATTACATGGTTTAATTAATTGATATTACACACAAACCCTCATATACACACTCTTATACAGTGTGTATACAGTACATTGAGGCTGTTTATTTCGTTTACTCATCAAAGAGTGCTAGTTTACAACTTTGGAAGCAAAACGTGCCATCAAAGTAGACAAGCTTGTCAACCCCAGAGCCAGCTCATTTCTAAAGAATCCATAAACATGTTGTTTTGTAGCTTGCTGTTTTCATTTTGTGTTTAGATGGAAGCTGTTGAGCAAATCACAAACGCACAAAACATAAAAGGAGGATGCAAATAAGAGGAAGGAGTAGGATGCGTAAATGTGGAAATGGTGAACCTATCCAGATGTGTGTACTGCTGTGTGGAGTATGAGGGGCATGGTCGTAGGCGTCAGGAGAGGAGGAGGTCATTAGCAGAGTGGACTTCCTGCCTATGAGCTGTTGTTGACATCAAACAGCAGCAAGCAGACAGCTCCAGGCTGCCTCTTTTTTTCACACTAAAACAAAGATAAGTCCCATTCATGCATTAAAATTGGAACATCCCCAGATTAATTTGCAGGAGGTTAAGATGTGTTAATACTGTCCGTTTTAATAGGAACCCCTGTACGCCTGCATATTCATGGAGCAGCAGTGCAATGGCTAGAATCATGCAGATACAGTATAGTTCAGGAGTTTTAGGTGATGGTGGCATGGTTGTTGGTGCCAGAAGCATGGTTCTAATACTTCATAAATGACTGAACTCGTTGAATTTCTACACAGAAACACACCAGTCTTTACAAGTCCCGTGAGCAACAGATCTGTGAGCTAAAATTACTTGTTGATGAGAGAATTAAAGAGAAAAAGTACTTGTAGAATTCCTGTCACAGGAATGCTACGCTAATACGCTTTACAAATGCGGTGAGAACAAGACAACGATACGCAAAGGTTTCAACTGTTAACATTTTTTAGGAAATAAAACACTTGGGGGCAAAATAATCAATCAATGGCACAGTATTGTGATGAAACCCAACAAAGATGTAATATAACATCAGACCACATGCCCCTTTTCCATTGCTCCAAAGTCCTGTCTTTATGCTTCCTTTCCCCACTTAGTCTCACTAACTAGTGCTTTTCTGATGACGCCTGATTAAAAACCAGCAGGTTTCTGACGCATCAATAATGTGAACTTTCTTCCTCTTCCTAAATGCGCTCAGGTTTGATTCGATTTGACTGGACATGCTGTTTTCTTAGAAAAGGGTGCCCCTACCACCCTCTTCTACACATTTCTCTCAGGCCATCGCCTTGTCATATCCGAACTTCACACCTTCCTTCCATCCCCTCTGTCTCTCCACGTCAGAACATCAAGGCTCGTTGTGAGGTGCCTCATAAGGTTTTTCTCGGCCACTGTCCTGGCCCCAGCCACACAGGCCCGGCCTCAGCATGTAGTGGTTCTGTGAAGAGAATTCGCTCGTCTATGTCAAAATGCAGTTCTGCTCCATGGCAAAATTCAAGAGGGGGGTGTGATGTGTCTGGCTCTCTACCACCGTGATGTGTGAATGTCTGGATAATGTGTGTGAGATAAGTATGTGAGTGGGTATAAGTGTGTGAGTGAATGCATACAGGTGGGATTACTGTGGCATGGTTTTGCGTTTGTGTGTGTGTGTGTGTGTGTGTGTGTGTGTGTGTGTGTGTGTGTGTGTGTGTGTGTGTGTGTGTGTGTGTGTGTGTGTGTGTGTGTGTGTGAACTATATAAAGCAGCAGAGACAGTCTGACCTGCTCTGAAAAGGGGAGGATTTTGGAAAGGAGAATACTCACACCCAGTCAGCCACTCAGAGCAGCAGTCGCTCTGTGACGAACACGCAGACACCAGGCAGACAATGGCCTACTAATAATCCCACGCCCCTCTTTTTCTCTATATGTCTATCCTTCATTCCTCCTCCTTCTCTTTCATATAGATAAACATCCTTCAGCAAAGACTAGGACATTTACCGGTCATACAGACAGAAATTGTCCGTTTCACACACAAAATATTTCATCTGGTAAATTAGACACCTCTACTATACTCTAATAGGGCTTTATACATTTTATACTACATACACTTTTGTACATACAGATTTTATTTTATTTTTTTTAAAGTATAGCACATTCAGAAATAAAATTCTAGCATTATTGGAAACCATTATCGTATAACGTGGGTTCAGCGGTGGCTCAGGATTTAAGACTTGGGACTACTGATTGAAATGTCCCAGGTTCAAAAACCCCACGACCACCAAGTCACACGTCTGTTAGGGTCCTGTGCAAGGCCCTTTAACCCATAACTGCTCAGATGTTTAATGAGATAAAAATGTAAGTCGCTCTGGATACACTGAGGGCAGTGGTGGCTCAATGTGTTGAAGATCGGCGGTTCATCCCAGCTGTTGAGTCCTAGAGCAAGGCCCTTAACCCTATTACCCTCCAGGGGCGCCGTAAAAATGGCTGATCCTGTACTCCTTGCATACTAACAAAGCTGGGATATGCGAAGAATGAAGAATTTCACTGTGCAGTAATGTATGGATGACTAATAAAGACTGAACTTAATTTAAAGAATTAGGGTGTCTGCTTGTAAATGTGTAACAAATTGAATTAATGAGGCATGTGTCACCATGAATAAAGCATGATATTGACTATGTGAGGTCAAACCATTAAGCAAGGTTCACCACTATGTTCGTAAACTGGTTTCCTATAGATCTTTGTAGGAAGAAAGTTCTATACACACATGATACACACACCAAACTATTGGTGATAAAAAGATTTAAACCAGTGAGCTGTTCAAGAGGGTGACTTAATGTGCCATGGTTATGTTTAACACAGCAGTAATATCTAAAAATATAAACTAACCAAAATCAACAGTAAGAAAAAAAAATACGGTATATTGTTAAAAATGTAAATCACCAAACTGTCAAACTAAAGCCATTATTAGATTTCAAGATTCCCCAGTACATACCATTACTCTAACCAGTGACCTAAGCAGTGTTACCAATTAACTGAAATGAAACATATAAAATAAGGAGAGATTCAAATATAGGTCATGTTAAGAAAAAAGGAACAAAGTCATGTTTATACTTCGTGAAAATAAACACAGTTCAATTAAATGAAAGATTATATATGAAACGATTACGCTTGACCTTAAATTGACCTTAAAAATATTGCACAGTATGTCTAAGGACATTGGATTAGTATGTCTTTATGTTGGTGGTTCCGGGTGAACAGAGAACAGTTTCACAGGGTGTCTTAGCATTAATTCTGTACATCTTTAAAACACTATGGAGCAATAAAAAAAAGCTTCTTTTTTTTTCCCCCTCAGTTGGTGTTTTGATAATTGTTACGTTGATCCAGAATCTCCCACATTTAAAATCTGGTAAGTGTGAAGGCCACAGCATATGATTTACATCACTTTCATTCACTCCAATGATGGGAGTGGGATCATCCTGGAAAATTGATAAATCTCTAACTCTGACACTAGAGCAAGAACATTTCTAAGACTTATTGTATATGTGAAGCTGCAACAGGTTGAGGTCTCTCTGCGCCTGAGAGACCCGAGTCATGGCCATGCATTAATCAATACACAAAATCAATAACACAGCACAATCTTTTTAACACGGTCTCCAAGGCAACACCGTATCCATCCCAGCTGCACCATTTTAGTAAATCTGGCAATTTCAATCCTAACAAATCAATTGTTTTTTCAGTGCAGTTTGCTGGAGTAAATATTGTTTATTCTTATTTATACACACTGCTGGAGTCTGACATTCAGTATTCCGGCAAGCTGCATGGTGTAGCGCTAGTTTTTGTTCTAAAACTCCTACATTAAGCCCAGCCTTGGTTAACAGCACACAGACACACTATCTATTTAGTTCTATGCCCATTATATTCCTGGCACAGCTGTTCCCAAACCATCTGCTCCGACTGCACAAGTACCGATTTGCATCTTCTAATACTTCAGCTCATTATTTAACCCCTTCACAACATGTGATCACAAAACACATTCAATGTGCAAATTAAAGGAAACACCCCACTAATTAGTTGTAGTAATAAAAAAAAAAAGTTTCACACATACTGTAGGGTGGTGAACTAGATTCTTTTGTCAGCAAAATGTATTGTTTTGTATACCTAGAAGAAAATATAAAGTAAAGAAAATATTATTCTTATATCTTTTGTTATCTTAATCTTATTTTCTTGTTGCATTTATATACTTCTATTTTTCTTTTTTTCTTTTTTTTTTAATAATTCCACTCATCTCAATAAATTCATAAGGTATGCAACATATGAAAAAATAAAAACAATAAATAAAATTCTAGTGTGCAGAAATGCCTTTTAGAATTATGATCCATAGTGTATTCCTAACGTGAAACATTAATTACATTTACTTTTCAAATTAAAATAATTTAAATTTACTTAAAATTTACAATTTGATGTTGTCTAGCTGCTATTAAAATACCGTGTCAGTACCAGGCCTGTGCAGGGAATAGCACATCACTCTGATGGATAGCTTCAAAGGCAGCCAAGAAATATTTATATAGTGGGTGGACCTGATAAAATGCCCCTGCCAATAAATTTTAAGTATAAAACAAAACAGGGCATGGTATTGTAGGGAAAAAAAATCTACGTGTGATGAATGGGTTTATAGAAATACTATACTTCTATTTTTAAATATATCGCCAGCACCAGACATTTTTTATTCATTGAAGAATGACATCATGCCTTTGTCTTTATAGGTATATTTAATTTCGTGGAATGTTAGCTAGGTCCACTTACATTACAAGTGGAATAACTTCTAATGCTATAACTGCTATAAACAACTTCTATAAACAGTACTTCCCTGACCAAGGTTTACTTTATTTCTCACCGCAAAAAACAACATACACAAAACACACAAAAAAGCCTGAGAAGCTGCAAAGAAACAGCGCCAAGTCCTCTAGCCCCAAGACCATTCCCAAAAAAAGTCTCTTTACAGAATTTCTTTTTTTTTAAATAACACCACTAAGTTTAGATTATGTGGCACATTTGTCATACAAGTTTATATGAAATTAAAGGAGTTCTGCCCCTAATGAGATTGTAACATGTATAGTTGTTAATTAATATTATTTAATTATTTATTTAATATATTTTAAACATATGTTGATTAGCACTAATAGTAGTATTATTACTAGAAAGTAACTAGTAAAGTAGTTTTGCACCACATTTTTTAAGAAATGTGTTGTGTATAATAATAATAATAATAATAATAATAATGGTTTCAGAATGATCAATCACAGATTTCAATATCACACACCACTTTCTGAGCTGAGACTAGGTAAGTCCATGCAACTTGATCTCAAACTGGTTTGCTAATGTGCACATAACTTTGCCTGTATTACTGTAATTAACAAATTTCAATTTATGCAGCTACTCTCTGATGACCATTTTAGACTTGCTAATAAATATGCTGCATCTTTATATACCAACTATTCGATCATGTAGCAAGAAACAAAGCAACAAATGTGTGAAAATCGACTTCATTAACAAACCCATCACAAATGACAGGATTAGGCTATGCAAGTTATTTGGTGGTTGGATGCAAACCAGACAGCTATCTACATTACAGTATAGCCAAGACACAATAGACACAATTTAAGGTACAAATTACTATCTAGCAACTTTAAGATTAAGATGCTGGCAACTACAGGAATCTAGGAACTAAGTGTTAAACTTAAGGTTAAAGTGCACTGTGAAAGCAGATTAACATTAAATAGGAACCGATCTTCAGCAAACTACGCCTACATCAGCTACCACCTGCTCATGTTTGAATTTACTTTGCTTTTAATCCATATGTAACAAAGTTGAATGCTCATGCAATTTCTGTCTCCCCTACATCAACCATTCTCTCGATGGTTCCAACATAAACCATTCAATAACCACTTCTTCTTGTGCAGACTAATGTTGTGTAAACTATGCCGCCACCTACTTTACCTGAGTATAACATCACACCATCAAGAATACTGAATTAACTGCTTAAACACCCATATAAAGGGTCTTAAACTGCCTATGATTATAACCCTGGGATTTGTGTGTGTTCTATATATGTATATACAGTAAATATACAGTATTATAGTATATTATGCAAGCAGTCACCAATAAATTATTTTTTTTGTGTGTGTTAACTGTAACACACTTGCCTGCTGTGCATGCTACTGAACTATGCAGAATGCTCTATTATGAAATATACTTTTCTCTGTCTCCGAAATGATTTGTCAATAGCGCAACACAAAATACATAATGCAGGCTCAGATAAAGGAGCATGACATTTGGATCATCTCAGCCCTCCAATTAACTAGTGACAAGATCAAGAAAAGTTCACATTCTTGCAATGCACGGGGAAAAGTCAGAGATGGAAAGTAGTTCAAAAAATAATTACAATACAAATAGAGAGGAAAGGCTTCTTGTTCACCAATCAATTAACTGTATTATGTATATTTTGTGATTGATTCAATTTATGACAGTTTTATTCACCCGTTGTTAACCTAATAAATCTCAGTGACTTTTGGAATAATATGCCGAGGGACATTCGAGTGAAACTGGGAATTTGTGATGAAATTTATTGGGAACGGAGGCCTAAAACAAGGCCAGGGGTTTCTTGATCGCATTGTCCCATGTGATGAAATATCGGGTGCATCTTTTTTTACTTTTGAATCAAACCAGGGATCAAAACTGTGCAAGTAAACAAACTCACCACCTACCAAAACACTAAAAGCAATTGCATCTGCAAGTAAAGTTATGGCCAGTATTCAGGGTATAAATATGGCATAATTCATGTGGATTTTCTACCTCATGAAGAGTGACTACTATTGTCAGGTTCTACAAGATGCGCATCTCAAGAAAAAAAAAATAATCATAAATTAATCACCAAAGACGCTCTGTTTTTGCAGTAAAAAGCATGATGTCATGGTGCCCCATGCACCACTTGCATATTATGGGAACTTGGCTGGGAGTTATTGCCACCTCTCCCCTACAGTAGCGATTTTGACATGTTCGGGTCATTACAAAAGTTCCTGGGAGGCCAACATTTCAAAAGCAGGCAGTCCAAAAATGGTTCTGGCATACTAAGAAAACGTTCTACCTTGATGGTATTCAAGCACTAGTGGAGCGCTGGAATAAGTGCATTAGTTGTAGCAAGGGATTATATGGGAAATACAGGGAGTCAAAAGGAAATCAAAGGTCCCGGTTTCACTTGAACGCCCCTTTGTAGATGCTCTATTTGCTCTTCCTGAAGTACATCTAGTCATTTGAACTATCATAAAAGTCAATGTTCTGGATGGTGAACAACAGTCGAACTGCGTGTGAGTAATTTCCTTACTGGGAGGAAAGGAATTTAAAACAGATAAAACATCTTTACCACAACCTATGAGCCTGCTTTTGATAAATAACTCAAAACCCTCCCAGTTACTGAAATACACAATGCATCTAAAAAAAAAATGACTACTGTGAAAAATTATTTTTTGGGTGGGAAGTTATATAAGTGAAACTTTCATATATTCTAGATTCATTACATGTCAAGTGAAATATAATCAAATCAAATGTTAGAATATTTCATTTTGAGATTGAGTAAATTACTATTTATACAGTATAAATACAATGTATCTCCTGGGATAGTTCCATATTCACAACCACAATCATGGAAGACTGCTGACTCAACAGTTGTCCACAAGATAAATATCGAAAGGTGAATAAGCCACAGAGGACCATTGCTGAAAGGCCTGGCTGTTTGCAGAGTGCTGTATCAAAAAACATATTCATGGAAAGTTGACTTGAAGAAGAAATTGTAGAATGAAAAGATGCACAAGCAACAGAGATGACCGCAGCCTTAAGAACTGTCAAGAAAAACCTATTCAAGAACTTGGTAGAGCCTCATAAGGAGTGAGGCTGGAGTCAGTACAAGTGCTACCACATAGGCAACTTCAGGATCTGGGCTACAACTGTTGCATTCCTAGTATCAAGCCACTTCTGAACCAGAGACAACGTCAGGGGTGTCTTACCTAAGCTAAGGAGAAAAAAAAAACTGGTCTGTTGCTCAGTGGTCCAAAGTCTTCTTTTTAGATTAAACTAAATGTCCTTTTATGTCATCTGCGGTCCACTGTGTTTTATCAAGTCCAAGTGTAATGGTGCCTTCTACCAGGAGATTTTAAAGCACTTCACTTCCGTCTGCTGACAAGCTTTATGGAGGCCAGCCAACTCACCTGACCTGAACCCCATCGAGAATCCACGGGGTATTGTTGAGGGGAAGATGAAAAGCACTCGACCCAGCAATACAGACTAGATGAAGGCTATCAAAAAGTAATCTAGTCTTCAATAACACCTCAGCAGTGCCAAAGGCAGGCTGCCTCCATGCCATGCCACACTAATTTTTGCTAAAGGAGCTCCAACCAAGTATTGAATGCATAAATTAACATTTTTTATTTTTATTTCACCAACTCACTCACTCATCATCTATATCATTTTATCCTGTATACAGGGTCGCAGGGAGCCTGGAGCCTATCCTGGGAGACTTGGGGCACAAGGCAGTGTACATCCTGGATAAACACACTCACACACTCATGCTTACACTACAGGCAACTTTGGAATGCCAATTAGACTAATCTGCATGTCTTTGGACTGAAACCCACCAAGCACAAGGAGAACATGTAAACTCCACGCACACAGACCCGAGGTGGGAATCGAACCTGGAACCTGAAGGTGCAAGTTATTCATTACAGTAAATAAAAAAGGAGGTTTTTATTCACATTTACTCCACCCTGGCACCTGAACACAATGACCCAAAGAAATATTTGGAATATTCCACAAGTCATGTTCAACAGGAAGTTGCACCATCAGACTTCATGGTAACAGTAAACGTACCTTCTTTTCTTCTTTATTTTCAATTATATTGGAATATTGCCTGGCAAGGTTGCATTGAAAGTTTTCTATTTCTAATTTTCTAGTAAGACTAATTGAAATATAATATGTATACAGTACTAAAATATCTTTATATATTAAACATATTCTAAAAAATAAAAAAAATTAAAAACCCTGTTATTCATTTAAGAGCATTCAAAATGCTGCCACTGTAAGCAAATAAGCCTTGTGAGATAATTTATTATAGATGGTTAAATGCATTTTTGCTTTAAAGTAATGTCTAAATAGAGGAATCACCCTTGTAACAGGGCTAATCTAGTGTACAGGCTCATTGTCTAAAGTTGGCTCCAAAATGAGCCATACACTGTCTGTGAGTTGTCTCTGTTTGCTTTCCAAAATACAATGCCCAGCTCTGGATCCACATCGGAAGCCTGTGTAATATCACAGAGTCCCGGAGACACCACATGCTCGACCACAAAAGCCAAAGCATGCCATGACTTCCTACCGCTAATCAACACTAAGGCGTCTCAGAGCTCTTTACATTTAGAGCCGAAGACGTTACTATGTAAGCAGGCAATGTGACGCAATGTGTGCATTCTGTAGTTCTCTTGACTTCCAAGCCAAACATGAAGGGCTTTAATTAGAGAGCATGCTTTAGATCTCCTGCCCACTACACACCAGCCTACTGTATGTGTATGTCTAGCCACAGAGAGTGAGAGAGAAAAAGACAGAAAGAAAGAAAGAAAGAAAGAAAGAAAAGGCTAGATAGCAAGACAAACAGAAGAACAGAAATACTGACCTACACATAGGTCACACAGATCTGCGCTCATACTAAAGCGAAACTATCCATCCTCCCACTTCTGTGGCACGCAGACTGTGGTTTCAAGGTGGGAGGAACTGGCTCCGGAAAGCTCAAGAACATTTTGTCTGTTTCCTTACAGGAAATAAGGAAATAAAAGATGGGTTGTTCTACCCTCAGACATCAGCATCGGGAATCCTGTCCAGAGCACTGCCTGATTCGATTCCATTTGAAATCCTCCTAATTCATTAATGGAGCTGAAAATGGGTTTCAGGTTCCATAATAGATAGAAATTACATTTGCTCACTTCCTGAAACATTAGCTCCAAACATCTGGGTAAGAAAGAGGAATGAGAGAAAGAATAATCCAGAATGCACAGATGTAGAATACTTATTAACAGGATCTTAACTACCCAAGTATTTCTCCCTCTTTCTTTTTCACTCTGGACATACATTTTTTCATATGCAAAATAGGTGGGTGTATATGAAGCCAGGTGAATACTTAAACAACTAAAGAAATGTGTTATTGGACAGTCGTGAGATTATGGGGCAAGATAGGGTTTGGTTTTTTCGTCTAAGAATAAGACGAAGAAGAAGGCGAAGAAGACCCTATTTGTCCCATATTACAGAATTACATTTTCTTGTTGCCTATCATACAGTAGCTTGTTAGGAAGCTGGGGTCAGAGTGCCAGGTTAGCAAAGGCACAGCACCCCTGGAGCATATACAGTAGGGTTAAGAGTGGGAGCCCAGAGCCCAGGACATTAAAAATTGAGCCACCAATGCCATTTTTAATGCATATCAGTCTATCAGTTGTAGAGCTGTGTTTACAAATGTGTCTTTGTGAATAGATGAGAAAATTTGCAACAATGCAATGTACAAATGTGACTCAAAAAATGTATGTGTGTGTGCTGTGCTCCAGTGATCTCAGGCAGAAAAGGAGCTGGAGGTGTGAATGCTGGGACCGCACCTCACACCCTCCACATCCCACTTCCTCCACACTAATTAAGACCCACAGCAGGAGCTGGGAAACAGCTGTATAACACACACTGAATAAAGTGCAAAAGCAAAACAAAGAACTGGGAAGTATAGCCATGTACTTTTCTGGACAGAGTTGCATTTAAGCATTTACTGTACTTGTAAAGAATGGAAACTCACCTTCACACTCCTTGCCGTTTCCTCTGAAACCAGTCTTACAGATGCACTTGAATGACTGTGGGGTGTTTTGGCACAGAGCATCAATGTGGCAGTCATCTGTACCCATGGAACACTCATCTATGTCTGAAAAAGAGAAAGTATATGTTACTCACTGTTAATGCTCCACCATTGCTTCAGTGCATGATCTCATCTGGTGTAATCTTAAAGAGTGTCCTGCTCTCTTATGACTCTTGTTCACTCAGACTGAACATCCTCTACACACTTTCAGCACAAAATGATTTATAAATACACTATCAATTGTGATTAGGTTCCCTTTTGAGTCTGGTTCCTTCCTTATCTTATCTCGGGGAGTTTGTCCTCATAGCTTGCACGTCTGATTTGCACATTAGGGATTTAAACCGTCATCCCAATTTCCAGAAACTGCTGTCCCTGGAATACCATGTGTATTTGAACTGGGTTCGAATCCACCCTGGATGGGACACCATGGATGCTCAGGAATGATATGCACAGACACCACAGTTGAGGTAAAGCTGTCCAAAGCTGTTTTGTTACAACACCTATTGTTAAATTGCTCTGCGAATAAAATTAAACTATACATAATAGAATAATATTCTAATGTCCTATAATCGACTTTTGAATGAAAAGTGTGCTGCTTTGGTTGAACTGCTTTGGCTGCTTTTTAATGCATTTCTATAGCGCAGCAGGGAAAACAATTAAATAAATAAAAAAATTAAAAAATTACAACAGGTAGCAGCAAAGTGTGAGGGACATAGAATATGAAACCTGCTCTGTGTATCAGCAGTGATCCAATCCTTATGTGAGCAATTTATTACCCCTGGATTTTTAAGTTTACTGAGCACCATGAAGAGATGAGCTAAGCATAAATGTAAGATGCACATGCCATGAATTAATTAATTAATTAATTAGATTAGATTAGATTAGCATGAATTTCACCTATTTTATTAGCACCAGATGCTGCAAAATTATTGTCCATTGATTCTGGAGCAAAGCATGAGGTGTTTCCATTCATTTAATCTGTTCAACCAAAAGCCTATCCTGGGAACACGATGCACAATGTGGGAATACACCCGGGATTGGACGTCAATCCACTGCACAACAAATATTTCATTCAAATATTTCATTCCTTCATTTTTATGTGGTCCCATTCATTTAGCGTATTAGACAGAGAAACACTGCATGAATGTGGTATGTAAATGGCTAGACCTCCAATAAATGAAACAACACACTAACATACACTAACATAAAGTCTGCGATATCTTAACAACCTAAACACATAAATGAAAACCAAATAGGTCTAATGGCTGAAATGAAATGTCTTGACACACACAGGCAATTAGTGGGCTTTAAATTCAGTAGGCACAGATATAATGAGCTAGAGCATGACATAATGAAAGATAACTAACAAAACATTTTTAACCCTGATTGGTTTTGAATTATTAGTCGTCATTATTTGTGTCTTTGTAAAAGGTCATTAAGGCTTCATTATAATCATGTGTATTTGGTATCTTTTTATGGGCTACCCCAAGTGTGGGTGATTTTTAAAATAAATAAATAAATAAATAAATACGAATATCTTAAATAAATTACATTTTTTGTTCCTTATATGAGTGCCAAAGCTGGTGATGCGCTGCATTTAATCCCTCTCCTTCTCTCATTAACAAATGGAAGCCCAACCCCAATTCCAATCTACATTCAGTTTAAACACACAGCAGGGTCTCTTCTTGGTCAGGTATCGACTGATTTGCTTTTACTGAAGCCCATGGTGCTTCTCCAAGCTGTCCATGATGCCAGCAGGGTCGATAAAGGATATCAGTAAGGGGTCCAGAGTATATCCATGAGGGGTCGATAAATCGCAGGATCGACACCCTTCACGAGCCCAGGACCAGATGGACCCTCTAACCCGCTTTTTCAACTAAACCACACAATAGACTCGCGTGCGTAAATAGGCAAGTTACACTTAGCTTTCCATACGAAACCGAATAAAGAGAACCATCCGGGAATCTAATTAGACAACACAGCATTAGAGAAAATACACCCCAATCTAATGAACTTTACAAATCCGTGGTCTGAATGGGTTATAGTCTAGTTTGAGCCATTCTGGAGTATTTGGAGAGCTATTTGTGGAGACCCTGTGCTAAAAGTTTTGGCAGTGGTCTTAAATGAAAGATATTGGTGAAAATGAAAATGAAGATAAAGATAAATTAGGACTGACCTTCCGTGCCGACATTTCCCTTTACAGTGCAAGTGTTGATGAGGACAACAATCAAACAGAGAAGCCGAGGAAAGTGCGCACTTGCCATGGCGGGAGCTGGGATTCAGCGCAGTTTGCCAGAGATGCGGGTTTCTGTGATAAGCGGAACGAGCAGGACTGAGAGAGAGAGAGAGAGAGAGAGAGAGAGAGAGAGAGAGAGGTGAGTGTAAGACAGCTTCTCATTGGCTTACACGCATTTGAGGAGGAGACTGGATGCGTAAAAAGAAAGAGCGCAAGTGAGAACGGCATCGTCCAAAACCGCACACTCTTCCACTAAATAGTGTGTGAAAACTGTGTGAATCACTTAACTATGCGTATTTCTGCGGAATGCTCCAAAGAGACAGAAATGCTCTCAAACCCACCCATCTGTTAAGTCTATGTAAAAGCAATCAATAGTTAATAACGCACTTGAAATCAATACTAATTGAAAGTAATTAATCTGTAAAGAAATCTGCAATTCATTCTCTTTCACACCTTGCCATGCCCAGGTATTTTATAATGACTCAGTGAAACACAAGCGGCATGCAGGTAAATACACAGTAGAAGCTTTCTGCTCCGTTAGAGGAGGCTGTGATGCGATTATAGACAAGTTGCTTCCCTCTGCTGGCCAAACTGATGACCATGCGGACCTTGCAGTAATGCAACAGTAGGGCAATTTCATATGTAAACATAACCAGAAATGTGCAACATATATGTTTTGAGTACTTCAGTCCTGTGCTAACTGCAAATGTGCAAAAGTTCAAAGTGGTTGTTTTTGGTGGGTGAAGTCCAATCAGTTGAGTCCTACAGTATGTGGAGTTCTGGTTGAGAGTCTGTATAGTATGTGAGAAGAAGGTCCTCCTCAGTCTCTCTGTGTTGGCCTTCAGGGAACGGAAGCACTTTCCTGACCGCAACAGAGAGAACTGCCCGTTGTCGGGGCTGCTGAGGTCCTTCACGATCTTCCTGGCTTTTGTCTAGCGCCGTTTGTTGTAGATTGAGTGCAGGTCAGGTACGGATGGTGCGCTCAGCTGATCACACCACCCTCTGAAGAGCTCGTCTGTCCTGCACGGTGCTGTTCCAGAACCAGGTTGCAGTGTTGCATCCCATCAGGATGCTCTCTATGGTGCAGAAGTAAAAGTTGTTAAGCACCTTGGAGGGCAGTCTAAAACATTTGAGGTGGTAGAGACGTTGCTGGGCCTTTTTCATCACAATATTGATGTGACAGGACCATGACAGGTCCTGCGTGATGTGAACACAGAGATATCTAAAACTGTCCACTCTCTCCACTGGGCTCTCGTTGATGACGTGGGTCTGATAGTTCCTCTCCTGCTTTGTACTGAAGTCCACTATCAGCTCCTTTGTCTTGCTGATGTTAAGGAGGAGGTTGTTCCTCTGGCACCAGTTCTCCAGATTCCTAATCTCCTCCAGATAGGCCGTCTCATCGTTGTCAGAGATCAGGCCCACCACAACGGTGTCATTAGCAAACTTGACGTGATGGTGGAGTTGATAGTGGCCACACAGTCATACATGTACATTAAGTAGAGCAGGGGGCTCCAGTGCTGAGAGTGAGGGAGGCTGAGACATGTCTGCTCATCCTTACTGCCTGTGGTCTACCATTTAGGAGGTTGAGCTACTGACAAAGAGATAAGTCCCAAGTGCTCCAGCTTGGTGGTGAGTGTGGAGGGAATTATATTGTTAAATGCTAAAATGTAGAAACACCAATTCTAGTGTCTTTTTATACATTCACCTTAATCACTGTTGCTGAAATCAGTTAAGCACCAAGGACGCATCTCTTTATATATCTTTGTAGTTAAAGTAGTTAATCCATATACTGTATGTATGAAACTGTACATCAGACAGAGTGCTTCAAAAATAATACTGTCACACTTTTGCGTACTTCAGATAACCATTATAATCATCTTTGTCCAATAATACAATATATGGTCCAAAAGAATTGGCAAAACCTGTATCATGTTAGTTGTGGAATTCAGGTGTTTCAGTTAGGCCCTTATCCCCAGTGAGAGGCAATCTTAATGCTTTCAACTTTGTGGCAACAGTTTGAGGAAGACACAAGGCACATGACTGTGCCCCAGTACACAAAGCAGGGACTATAAAGACATGGTATTCTGAGTTCGGAAGGACTTGACTGGCCCACACAGAGCTCTGACCTCAAACACCATCAAGCACCTTTGGGATGAACTGGAACAGAGATTGTGAGCCAGGCCTTCTCATCCAACATCAGTGCCACCAGGCTCTACAGAATGAATGGGCAGTAATTCCCACAGAAACACTCCAGAACTCCAGATGCCCTTCCTGACGAACAAAAAAAGGTGAAGTGGCTAAATTCGAGGTGAACATTTGAGAAAATCTTGAATTTTAGTGATAACATTTGCCTTCACTCATATTCTATACTGCTTATCCTGTGAACAGGGTTGTGGGGGCCTGGACCCTATCACAAAAGACTTGTGACACAAGGGAAGGTACACCATGAACAGGGTGCCAATTCATTGCAAGGCACACATGCAAATGGGAAGGCCAATCAACCTATTCTGTATGGTTTTGGACTGTGGGAGAAAACCGGAGTACCAGGAGGCAACCCACCAAGCACAGGGAGAACATGTAAACTCTGCAAAGACAGACCTTATGAGGGAGGGTATTGAACCCTCGACCCTGGAGGTGCGAGGCTACAGTGCTAACCATTACACCACGGTGCCGCCCCACATTTGTATTCAATGACATTTAATGTAACTATGAACAAATGAAATGTATCATTCTTTAATTAATAAAACCATTATAATTGTTGACAAATTTTCAAATTACTGTAGGTATGGAAGTATAATAGTACAAAAATTATGACATAATACTTAATATATTGAACTTCCTTTTGATCCTACAGTCCAGTCGTTGATTATTTTTCTCTCAAAGCACACCTTCTATGTTTTCTTACACAACACAGTATATAACAGTTATTATTGTTATCTCTCTTTCTCTTCTCTTCCCAGACCTGTCTGACCCATCCTGGTGCCCCGCTTCTTGTTGGAGATCATGTGGTCTGCATGTGGTCTGATCATGTGGGATGCGTGTGGTGACTAGGAACATTTCCATTTTACCATGAAGACGAGCCAGGCCTCGGCTGATGCTGACAGCTTTTCTCTGAGGACTTGAGACTGCTGTCGCGTAATAGTTTAGGACTGGAATGACCTGAGCCTTCAATAACGAAAAGGGCTGCATATTAGCTTAAACACTCACTCACTCACTCACTCATCATCTATACCTCTTAATCCTGTATTCAGGGTCGCGGGGGCCTGGAGCCTATCCCAGGAGACTTGGGGCACATGGCAGGGTACACCCTGGACAGGGTGCCAATCCATCGCAGGGCACAGACACACACATACACTCACTCATTCACACACTACGGACAATTTGGGAACACCAATTAGCCTAACCTACATTTGAACTGTGGGAGGAAACCGGAGTACCCGGAGGAAACCCACCAAGCACGGGGAGAACATGCAAACTCCATGCACACAGAGACGGGAATCGAGCCTGCTATATAGTACTTCCATTTGCGTAACACACAGTATGACTGCAAAACAATTCCTTCCATCTGATATCACCCAAATGAGGATGGGTTCCCTGTTGAGTCTGGTTCCTCTCAAGGTTTTTTCTTATTGCCACCTCAGGAAGAAGTTTTTTCATGCCACCATCTCCCCCTGCTCATCAGGAAACATCTGATCAATTTGATATAGATATATAGATATATATATATATATATATATATATATATATATATATATATATATATATATATATATATATTTGTTTCTCACAAATTTCATACTTATTTCCATAATTTTATTTTGATTCTGTAAAGCTTCTTTGCGACAACGACCATAAAAAGCGCTATATAAATAAAACTGAATCGATTAAATAGTTATTTCTAAGACTTAATTCTACTTTGTTTTATATAAAGAGTCTAATTCAATAATGTCATAATGTACGCATTAATTTGTTCAAATGACATTTATCTAAAAGTGCACTTTTTACGCTGTACATCGCTCCATTACTGAGATCTGACTGGGACTGGCATGGTGCTTCCGCGTGCATCACGCGTGGCCCTGCCCCTTCTGTTGTGACGTCATCTGCTCTGGCCAATCACAGCGCAGCATCGCAGCGCGGCTGTGTGTCATGGCGTCTCCCTGGAAAGGAGTCGGGTCTGCTTTTAAATGAGAAAAAAATATATAACAGCCTTTCCCTGGAATATTACAGTATATTTATAACTTTTAGGACGTTGATATGGGGACCGTGCATGCAAGGGTAATTCTATTTTGTGAAGGCATATTGAAAAATACACTATATTTGTGTGTGACCTCTTCTACCTATGCCTAATGTCACAGCTGGATTGTCATTAATGAATGCATTGTGCATATTGTATGAATCTGAGATGTGTGATTTATTTAGGTTTCCATGTATTTGTGATGTTAAACTGTAGAGCGTGGACCCTGTCCCGATGCATGGACCCGATCTGGGGGTTCACACTGATGACCTGGAAATGGTGGAGGCACAGCAAGAAACCAAGAAAGAAGTCCTGGAAAATAAGGATGTGAGTTCAACTGAAAGCTTGAATCATTCACTCACTCATTGTCTGTACCGCTTTATCCTGTGTACACGGTGGTGTGTTGGGTGGTTGGGTGTGGTGGAGCATATGAGAGGAGACTTCGGGCACAAGGTGGGCTACAACCTGGCTGGGGTGCCCTTACACTGATTAGTCATAACATTATGATTCCCCCCCTGCCACCAAAACAGTAATGACCTGGGGGTTCTGACAGCTTTTTTCGATCTACACTAGCGCTTGAATTGTATCGGACTGCACAGCCCAGCCATCATCAGTGCATCACTGAGATTTGGCCGCTCATGACCCTGTCCCAGAGGTGGAAAGTAACGAATTACATTTACTGTAATTGAGTAGGTTTTTGTGTAAAATCTGAAATTTAATTTTTACTTAAGTATGTTTTGTTTGAAATGTTGCACTTCGCTATATTTGAAATCATATTTGCTACTGAATAAAAAATAAATGAATGAAAATGAAACATAATAAAAAAAATAATGCAACAGGGAAGGGGAAAAAATTGCACCCCGGAAACCATTGCACTGATTGATTGATAGGCGGGGAGAACAAACATGCTAAATTCACAAGAACGATGGAGACGGACAAAACAGACACCAGTAATACAGGCCCAGCTGAAAGCGAAATGCCATCAAATTATTATGAAGCAAACCGCTGGCGATTGTAACGGCTACTACCACTATGATGTATACCACATTATGTATGTCCGTTGCCCTTTTAAGAGATGCCGCCCCTCCCCCAGTGTGAGCGGTTCGGAGGTGTTTGCGTGAGAAAGAGAGAACGGAGTAGGAGCTCAGGTGTGCTGCGTGAACACTCCAGTAGTAACGGTTCTTGTACTTGAGTACAAAAGATTATTCCTCTTTCCCCCTTCTGTCCCTGTCCCCAGTTTATGGTTTTCCTTCCTTGGATCACTTGGATTAGTGGTAATTCCTGACCACTGTAGACTGGGAACATCCCACCCAGTTGTCTAGCCATTAGCCATGATTTATCTTTATAGGCTATATATTAGGCCGTTTTCCTGAAGTTCATATATTGGAAGCAGTAAAAATGGGCAAGCATAAGGATTTGAGTGATTTTAACAAGGGATAGATTTTGACGGCTAAAAAACGACTGGGTCAGAGCAACTGCAAAATTTCAGGTCATGTGGTCTACAGGATCTGCAGTGGTCAGGACATAGTAATCCAAGGAAGGACAACTGGTGAACCGGCAAGAGGGTGGCCAAGGCTTACTGATGCATGTGGGTAGCGAAGCTGGCCTGTATAGTCTGATCCAATAACAGTGCTAGTGTAGATCAAATTGATGAAAAGGTTCATGCTGGTTGTGATAGGAAAGTGTCAGAACACACAGTGAATTGTTGTTCTTGTGGCAAATGGGGGGGACTTACTCAATATTAGATAGGTGGTCATAATGTTATGGCGGATCGGTGTACACACACTCATTTCACTCATTCACTATGGGCAATTTGGTAACGCCGAGGAGGGAATTTAGCCCAAAATATTTGAAGAATTAAGGCTGGGAAAACGCTTTCTCTCCCAGAATGTAGATGCATTCAGTGTACAAGTGTAGTGACCATCAGGTACTCAAAATAAAACTCCTCCTGTGTATTGTGTGGTTAAGAAAAAATTGTGAGTGTTTTATCAGCAGACCTGGTTCAACTAAGCAGAATGCGTCATCCTGTTTCAGACAAATATAAAGATAAATCATTAAGAGCTCTAAACAAAGAAAAACAGTGTAATCAAAGCATATATACCAATATGCTCTGATTTTTTTAGTGATATGTCTTGTGATTCCGTTCACTTTAGGTTGTTGTGCAACATGTCAGCATCGAAGGCTTGGGAAGAACTAAAGAGGACTACCTGGGCTATGAGATTGCTGATGTCTTCAGTGCAAAAAATCTCATCGATGTAAGAATAGTGATTAGGTCAAGACAAGACAGTTCACACAGTCAATTGAAGTTTGTGAGGAAATTGTTGTTTTATGTGGTTGCTTTGTAGGTGATGAGGAAGTCACACGAGGCTCGGATGAAATTGCTTCGTTTGGGCATATTCAAAGAGGTGGAAGTTCTCATTGACGTCTCAGAAGGTACAAAATGCAAGCTTTCCTCTGTGTGTCTGTTTATTGTGATTTTGATCTGAGCATGAGTGCTTGTATTGTAATGTTGTGATTATTTGGTAAGGAATCATTGGTTCAACAAACTGTCCCAAGGAAAGAACAGAATGATGTTTGTTACTTGATATCGTTGTTTAATTGATAATGTATGAAATGTTGTATATTTTATTGGTTTATAGTTATAGTATGTAAAATTTTTAGCTGTGATCAACAGTAATTTCCTCACCATTCTGTTTTTATTTTTCACCCCTCTCTCTTTCTCACACACAAAATAGAGAGCAAAGCACCCTAGCATAACCATTAACAAATCTCATTAGTGTGCTTAGTCAGTTGTGTGCTATAAGTTTAAGAGTGCAATTGTGTAACAGGACATGCATTTTAGTTAACAAGAACTCAAGTTCAGTCCTAAAATTCAGAGCAATTGCAGTTATAAGCGATCATAGCTATTTCTTTTTTGTGTCAAATGCATTCCAATGGTAGTGGTTTCTAAGCAAAACTGTTTTGGTTATCACCTGTATCTATAAGCACATCCTCAGCAGCAGTGCGTAGTTTCCATTCCATGTGATATGAGCACCAACAAGAAGTAGGGCATAAGGATGGATCAGACAGTGCAGTGGGCAGAAGGGGTCAGTATCGCTGCACCTCAGGAGTGCCATGTGTGTCTCAACAAACGAGGGAAGCAGGGGAGATGGACTGAGAGAGAGAGACACACACACAATTAAGAATCCTCATGTCATCTTCAGACCCACCTTAGTCGAGCATTCACCTGGTGCTGTGGTGTAAATGTATTTTTAATGTACATTCTGCATAAAAAGTCCCTAACACTGATGCTCTGGTTCTCAGGAGATGATGCCTTGCCCAATGGTCTAGATGTTACATTTGAGGTAACGGAGATGAAGAGGGTCACAGGCAGTTATAACACAATGGTTGGAAACAATGAAGGTAGCATGGTGAGGCAAGCAACACTCACAGTGCATTTAATTTATAAGGACGCATACAATTTGTCACATGTGAATACAATTTAAGACCTTTAAACACATTGAGTGTGTACTGAGTTTATTCATGTCAGTGGATTGTATATTTAATATGTTTATCAATTTTACTTTGCTGAGCTGCTTTCGAGGACTGTTGCCAGTGGAATTGAATTGTAAAAGCTACAATAACAATAAATATCTTATACTATTAGACATCACAGTGTATAAAATATTTTATTGCTTTGTTTGCTTCTCAAATCATATTGGGTATAATTCTTTCAAGAAATTTAATTGAATTCTTCTTCCTGTGTATTTAATATAAAACATATTCTGTGTATGTTCCTCAATACAGGTGCTTGGCGTTAAATTACCCAACATGCTTGGTCGTGGAGAGAAGCTCACGTTCCAGTTTTCCTACGGGACAAAGGAGACATCATACGGCTTGTCTTTCTTTAAACCTCAGCCTGGATATTATGAACGCAAGTACGAAAATAGAAATTAGTTTTATGAAACAGCGTTCACCTGGTAAAATGTTTCTTTAACTAAATTCCCTTCATGTTCATTCATGCAGTTTTGCACTAAACCTTTACAAAGTGACTGGCCAGTTTCCATGGAGTTCACTGAAGGAAACTGACAGGGGAGTTTCAACAGAACTTAACGTAAGCTTGCATCAAGTCAGTTGTGTTGGTGTTGTTTAACAATTTACAGGTATTATTGTGACTATATTTTAGTGGCACAGTGATGCAGCGGGTAGTATTCATGTCTCAGAACCCCAGGGTCCAAGGTTTGAACCTGAGCTCTACTTGCTTTTCTCCTCTTAAAACTGCTAGATGATTCCAGAGGGGTTGTGTTCAGGTTGAGGTATTGAGGGGTTACCTTTCTTGCTACTGTAAGATAGACTCTGAATGGTGACCTTGCCAAGAAAAAAAGTTAGTTTAACAAATTAATTCTGTTTTATAGTCAAGAGTGGGATTTTACTTCTGATTGTAATGATATAATTTAGGTGTGCTGCTATCATTTATTACACACTAAAGGTTACCCCAGGCTCTGCACGCATACATGTTTACCTGCGGCTCCACCCCTAACTGCTTTTATGTCATACTGTGAGCGTGTCACAGGCATCCTTCTCTGACCTTAACAATAGACTGACGAAAACAGTTATGTCAGGGCCTGACGCCTGCTTGCTACGAGTATTACCTGCGAATGGATTGCATGGTCAACATGGTCACGCTGCTGCAATGTTTAAATTCAAAATAAAATAAAAAATAGACCAGTTTGTCATTTTATACAGTAATTAGGTGCATTTCTATGTTAGATAATAGTTTTAATAGTACACAGCCCATCAGAACAGGGAGGACATTTTAACTTTTAGTAAAAGGATCGAAGTCTTCGAATTCTCTTAATGAAGCCACTAATTATAGACAAAATTCTTTCATGTAAACATAAAAGAGTTTATTGGAGCCATATGGACCCATACGTGTGTAAATGTGCATTAAATAAATAGTTTCATAATCATTGGTACTTTAATTAACTATATTTGATAGTTTTGTGCAGGTGGTAGTACTGATTGACACATGGACATAATTCTATGTATGAAAGATGCAGAGTGAGGGGGCATGTATGTGGAGATATTAAGATGTGCAGTTTGACCAAAAATCTAGTTTCATAGTTTAACCGTATTTTTACTACTTCAAGAATTTTAATGTCTTCACCATTAGACTAATCATAACAACTAGCAAATTGATTAAGCAAACTAAAACTTTGCTTAGTGTTTACGTTTCTTTTCCTCAGTTCCCTTTGTGGATGACAAATCACACACTAAAGTGGGAAGGGGTGTGGCGGGAGCTGAGCTGCCTCGCGCGCAGCGCATCATTTGCTGTCCGAGAAGAAAGCGGCCACAAGCTCAAGTCTGCTCTCTCGGTGGGTGATCTCAAGCTCAAGTCAGGGAAGTCATGTAAAGTGCTTTATTTGTCCTAACTGAGAAATCTTTACAGTCTCATGCTAAACTCGTCAAATGCTACAAGTTTGTACTCCCCACAGCTTCTGCATTATATAAAGAAAGCTGCACCTCTATTCACCTCTGTAACTACAGTATAATATACACACAAAATAAATAAATAATTGAGGAAAAAAAGAGTGTGTATACATTTCAATTCACCAATAATTTAAAAGAAATCGTGTTTTTTTAACCAAAAGTTGTGCAAATGTTTGTAACAAAAATGTATTTTAGTAATACTCTTTGACCATGCATGGAACAGTAATAACTTTTGTTAATCCAACATTTTTTTTATGACGATTCTCAACTGATGGCACTCTAGCACACGATGGCGATCGACACTAGGAACTCAACCATCTTACCAAGAAAAGGTGCCTTACTTCGGATCAACCAGGTGTGTGTTCCATCAATTAAATATTTTGATCATTGTGATTTTTTCCCCTCGCTTTCCACCTTATTTGGTTGCTGACAAGGTTCTTTCCTGCTGTGTTAATGAACCGAGTGCACTGGCTATGTTGTTACAGGAGTTAGCAGGCTACACTGGAGGAGACACAAGTTTCCTGAAGGAAGACTTTGAGCTGCAGTTAAACAAACCATTCCTCTGGGGCTCTGTAAGTCCATCTTGTTGTGAAATACTGTTAGAGTGAATATCATTTTTAGTTGAAAATAAATATTGTGTGTTGTTTAGGTACTCTCGGCATCTCTCTGGGGAGGAATGATCTTTCCTATTGGGGGTCAACCAATCTCGATTGCAGACAAGTATGTGCAATTTTCTATTTCATGCACCACAGTACTGTACATCAGGTGGTATGTAACCAATGTTACTAACTTATTGGTCAGTTTATAAAAAGAAAAAATAAATAAATCAGTCTATATATCTGTATGTATTTAAAACCATGGCAGTCGAATAGTGTTTGCTATAGTGTTTTGGGAAATGAGATGAATCTACACTGAGCATAATGTCATACTGCAAAGCGAGCTCAAAGCAAGCTAAATTCTTACCTTTGCATACCTTCTGTTACTTTTAAGCTATTCTGCAGATTTAATAAACATTCTCAGTCCACTGTCCTCTCCTATATCAAATCCAAGAACACTGGGTTTGAAACATTCAGGGACTGTAGGATACTGTCTGTCTAACTTAATGAGATTTGTGCCTGTAATAAGAAATAAAGTGCCTTGCTGCAAATTAGTTATTCAGTAAAATAGATTAAGTGGATTATTAAGCAATGTCACACAAGAGGGTGTGCTGTTATGCTGGTTATTTATCAGGGCTGTGATGCTGTCACAGGTATCCCAGCCATAATGATAACCCTCAAAACAGCACAACGTCAAGTATGATATTGCTTTTATGCAACAGATCCACAAACATCATTTATTATCACCAAATTATTATTTATTTATTTTATGTAGCCAAAAGGTGAGAATAATAAAACATGGTGGCGGTGGACAGTCGTGTAAATCTCCTGTAAAAATTGCTCTCTCCTCAGTACTGCAACCATAATTATCTACTTTCACTCAGGCTTAGATGGTTAATGTAATTAACGATTATAGAGCACCTGGGATGCGCAGTGATGTGTACATAGTTAAATGTCCTAGCAGTGTTATCGTCTATTATCAATACTTCTGGAATGTCTTTCGTATAATCAAACGTCAGGATTCCTAGAGGATAAGCCTTTCAGGATTTAACAGCACAAATAAAGCATTGGAATTATTGATGGAATACATGATTCATGGTTGTGTGTATCATTTCTGATGACAGGTTCTACCTGGGTGGTCCGACCAGCGTGAGAGGATTCGGCATGTACTGCATCGGCCCTCAGAGTGAAGGCTAGTCCAGATTCACAGACAGTTTACATTAAAAAAACTAAAAAAAGGATTTCAAAATAATAATTAGTTCATTACTTCATTAAAAAAAAATTGCCTTGTTTACCTGTTCAGGTGACTACCTGGGTGGAGATGCGTATTGGGCTGGAGGGCTCCACCTTTACACACCACTCCCTTTCCGCACAACCCGAGGTGGCTTTGCTGATCTCTTCAGAACACACTTCTTCCTTAATGCAGGAAATATCTGCAATCTCAACTATGGTCAGTATGTCAGAGTAGATGATTAATTTCATACACTGCAGTAAAGTTGGTTTTAGATTTTATACTACCTAATAATTAAGACTGAAATTTTGATGCTGGCAGAATTAACAAGAGCCCTTAAAAGCTTTTTTAAAAGGATCTCATAGCTTTTGAGAATACATAAGTACAAGCAAAGACTATATTTGCATGTTCTCTTCTGTTTCTTTTAATTTGCATGTGATGTCATTTACATAATTACATTTGTAATGCATTGCCAATGTGTCCTCTAACCATGTACACAAGTTACCAAGTTGTTAACACAGGTTTTGCGACCTTGCAAAGCAGTGCTTAAACAACAGGCAGGAAAAAAAAATTCTGATAATTAATTAAACGAATTATGCTATTTTTTAATGATTATTTATTGATTAGGGGAGGGTCCACATGCACACTTGCAGAAGTTAGCAGAATGTATTCGCTGGTCCTACGGTGCAGGCATCATCCTCCGACTGGGAAACATTGCAAGACTCGAGCTCAACTATTGCATTCCCATGGGTGTTCAGAGCGGAGACAGGTACCAGCACACACATACACTACACGGTACATAAGGGTATACTCAGATTCTTGGCACTTACTCAGTTTCAATTGGCTCATTTTTTTTTATGTGTACAGCCACCAGCTTAATATTGGACATATTCATAAATCAGCTTTACAGAGCTCTAATGCCAACAGTTTCTTGGTCCAGTGTTCAGTACTGTGTCAGTATGTTAAGTGTGTGTGTGTTTTTTTTTATTCATTTAATTTATTTATTATTTAATTATATATTTTTTTATTGTTCCATTTTTAATTATTATTAATTGGTTAGGGGAGGGCTACGCTCATAACTTTTATTTTCTGCCTGTCATTGGTTATAGGTTAAGCGATCACTGCAGACTCACAAGAAACAAATCTGTGCTACAAGTGGTCACTCGTGTGAATATAGTCTAGGAGTTTAGAAATGAATACAAGAGTGTTTATTGGAAGTACAGTGGATGGCAAAAACATCTTTTTGGCATGCAAATATTTAGGTTATCCACATGAAACATCCTTTAAAAAATAAAATAAAAATGGCATACCAATATGTGTCTGATTCAGGAGACGTTATAAAATTGTGGTAATACAGGATATGTCATAATAAAAAGCAGAAGAGAAACCATCCAAATTCTAAAATTCACATTTAAGCAATTTTCTTGATTTAATTTGTAGTTACGTTATTTGCAGCTTAACACTTTGCAGATTACAAATAATTTTGCTCTTTAATGTAATTGTCTTTTGTCGCGTTGGTTTGAGCGACTGTCATTTGTAAGTTTTCATTTTATTTTGTTTCTTTGCGAAGGATATGTGACGGAGTACAGTTTGGAGCTGGGATCCGTTTCCTGTGATGCAGCTGCTGGTTTAGTCCTGAAACTGAAAACTGGTGGGATTAGTGGTTGGCTGATGTGTGTAGTAATGTCAGAATGAAATCCCTCCTGCATGCACAGTGTGATAGGCTTTATTTTCCAAGGACAAAAACTGACTGAGCTTGTTTAACTTCTTAACACTTGTGGGATTTGTTGCAACCTAAGACCGTTTATTCACATGTAATAACAGGTGCTATATGTAAACTCAACTATTTATGTTTGTGTAAAAACACCTAATTGGAAGTGAGGCAGTGTAAAAATATTTCTGTGTGGTATCCATTTGTTTTTCATCAGTATTGGAAGATACCAGTAAATGCCATCACTTGTGTTGAAATCCACGTATCATATCACGGCACTGGCTGCTCAGACGAAACCTGCTTTTAAAATAATCCTAAAACAGATATCATGCAAGCACTTTTTCATTGTTTTTCTTTTTTTCAGTGAAGTGGTTCATTGTCTGATGTCTGATTTCGGCTTTAAAGCCCTACAAAAAATCCACCAGCAGTACTTTTCTTGTAGTTCTCTTTTTAATGTCTGTTAAGATGTTGTACACCAAGAATAAATCACATTTGCCCCTTATCTTGCCCTTTTAAGTGTGCATGTACAGTGCATCTCAAGTTGGAGTTAGAATGTCATGGAAATGTTTTTTTTTTAAATAAATGATAGAAAATGTATTTATACTAAAGTATACAATTATATTATAGTATAAATAAATTTTATACATTTATACTATAGTCATTACATGTCAGGTGAAATATTTCAAGCTTATTTTGTTTGTTTTAATTTCAATGATTATGGCTTAAAACTCATGAAAGGTGAGTGGATTGTAAGCCTCAGAGGGTCATCTCTGAAAGGGGCTGGCTGTAGACAGAGTGCTGTATCTTGGCAAATTCATAGAAAGTTGATTGAAAGTGTGGTAAGAAACAGTGCACAAGCAATAGGAATCACTACAGCCTTAAGAAGATCGTCAGGCAAAGCCAGTTCAAGACATCAGGAAAGCTTCACAAGGAGTGGAGAAGGCTGGAGTCAGTGCATCAAAAGCTACCACACAGGTGACTAAAGGAAATGGGCTACAACTGTTGCATTCCTCCTAACAAGCCTTTTCTGAGTCTGGGATAAGGAGAAAAAGAACTAGACCATGCTCAGTGGTCCAAAGTTTTGAATGGAAGCTGATTTTGCATTTCATTTAAAAACGTTCCAGAGTCAATAGGAAGAGTGATAGGCACAGAATCCAAATTGCTTGAAGTCCAGTGTAAATTTTCTACAGTCAGCGATGGAGTGCCATGTCATCTGCTCATATTGTTCCATTGTTTTAACACAGCTGTCTGTCAGAAGATTTTATAGCAATTCTTAATCCTGTCTGCTAACAAGCTGTATGGGGGCCAGCCAAATCACCTGAGCTGAACCCCATGGAAGATGAAAAACACTGACTCAACTACAGATGAACTGAAGGCTGATCGTTACACTGATGCTATAATTTTAGCTAAAGGAGCTCCAACCGAGTACTGAATGCATAAATCATCATACTTTTCAGAATTCTTACATTTCTATATTTACATTTTTCAGGACAGATTTTAATACAAATTCTAATATATATATTTTCTTTCAATAAACTGTAAGCCATAATCATTAAAATTGATTGACATAAAACAGACATTAAATATTTCACTGAACATGTTATACATCTGGAATATATGAATTCCACCTTTTGAATTAAAATACAAACATGTCCTATTCTAATTTATACTCTTAAATCTTTGAGATGCACTGTATAATTATAATTTATTTAAGGTTAAGAAATCCAAAAAATGTTTCAAAATATTATTTGAAATGTAATTTGTATACATTAATAAAATTTAAAAAACTTGCCTCATCTGAAGACAATAAACACCTTTAAGAATTCATGAATGTGTCATAGGTTGTTTTTTTTTTTTTAAGAAGACTAAGATAAAATTACAAAAACTTTGATTTAATAATTAAAATAAGTATTTTTTTAACATTAATCATATTACGGGATACTTTTATAATAAAGTGCTGTGACCCCGACTTTTTATGTGTATTTGTCATGCTTAAATGATTCACATCATGAAACAAATTTTAATGTTTAAACAAACAAAATCAAATACTTTTTTTGACAGTGTACCTGCTGGAACTCTGCGGTTCCTCATTATGATGACCTCGACCCCATCGAGCACCTTTGGGATGACCTGGAATGGGCACGAATTCCCACAGAAACACTCCAAAATCTTGTGGACAGCCTTCCGAGAAGTGTGGAAGCTGTCATACTGTAGCTGTAAAGGAGGAACCAACTCCGTATTTAAGTATACTGTGTGTATTTGGATACAATTTCATTGCAGGTTTGGTCCATATAGTGTATACAGGGAATTTTGGCATCAACACAGCTAAGTGACAGCACTTTCTCCCATCTTTGTAGAATGACCCACATGCTCTTCTGTGGGGCAATTTTTTTTTTATCAGGTATGTGACTTTCGACATATGTCACATTGTACTTCATTGTTGTTTAGTAGAGTGGAATAATTCAGAACGTGTCTCTATTTGCTTCCTGCCATTGTGCGACTAACTGACAGAATCGGTTTCTCTGCATGCCTGACTACTGCCTGCCTGTCAGCTTTGGGGAAGGAAAAGTAGTTCCTGTACTAAACAGCACCTTAAAGAAATAACAATTAATATAAAATTCATAGCATCTCTCATTAAAGACAGTGCATGATATACATTCTTTTTTTTATATAGATATGTAGTCTGAAGGTGTATTCCCAAAACTGAATTACCAACAGAACTGGAAGTATCCATACACTGGTATCGATCCGCCCATCCTTAATATAAACTGGCCGAGGCGAGTGTGAGCTGCTCGCGTACAAATACACAGGCTAGTGAGCAGGTGTGCGCTCGCGGTCTACGTTATTGGTATTTCGTTGCACTTTTTTTTTTTTTTTAATCGTTACATTGTCGCCATGCTGTGGACGGTTAGCACGGTCGTTAGGAAATTTTCCACATCCTCCGTGAGTAACGATTGCTGGCTTTATTGCTGCTGCTGGTCGCAATGAATGAAAATGTGCAGCAGGGAAGGAACATAGGGCTAACAAAAACAGAAAAATCATGCATTTGTGGAAAATTTTGGATCAGTTGCAGTCTTAATTCCTCTTTCGGAATGCTTTCTATTATTGGGTGTGTTGTTGGAGATATTAGACGCAGTACAGTAGGTGCAACGAGCTGGTGTATTATCATTCATCTGTGCGATGCATGGCTGTAGTGGCTTTCCTGTCTTGGTGTGTCCTGTAGAGCTGTACAATGTTCCCACTGGCCACGTTGCTCTCTGTCTCAGTCCAGAAGGCATGAAAGTTACAAAAAATACATTGTTGCCAAATCATGTATAGAAAATGTATTACATTATAAATAACATCAATATGTATATATAAACATTTTAAATGTGAAGGAAAACTCTCTCTCTCTCTCTCTCTCTCTGGACCTCCCAGCTGAAATAGATGCATTGAGTTGCATCAGCAAGTGTTAGGGGAAATGGCACTGCATCTCACATTACTAAAGACATGCAAAAGCGTTATTTATAAATAAGTTGCATTTTCTTTTTCTATTCCATGAGCGCAACAGTGACGTTGACTGAATAAGCTGTTACATGTCTGATCCTACTATATCTTGGAAGTAATTTCGAGTCTACGTTTGATAGTGATTGTGTTTATATATATATATATATATATATATATATATATATATATGGGCGAGAGAGAAAGAGAGAGGTGCACAAAAAAAGCTTTACACTGCTATAACCCATATAATGTATAGTGCACATTTCTATTGACTATCCTGCTGGTAAAAGAGAGAAAAACAAAGTCATCTTTACGTTACAATTCTCAGCGAATGTTTTTTTTTTTTTTTTTTTTTAGATGAATACTATTCTTGTCCTTGATTTATTTCGTACTCATCTAATTCTACACACAGGCATGCTGGCAAAATAAGCTGAGGCTAGCGCTGATTGGTCAGAGCTTGTTTGGACAGGAAGTGTACACCAGCCTCCGGAAGCAAGGTCATAAAGTAGTGGGCGTGTTCACTGTGCCGGATAAAGATGGCAAGGCAGACCCGCTAGGTGAGTGACAGCGTGAGGGGGCGGGGCATACTCGCTTTTACTCTGAGGCTTTCCTAGTGCATGAGAAAGGAGCATTATTTATTTATTTATTTATTTGCATATTTCAGTTTTAAATCTACATTTTTAATAGTGTTTTATAAAATGAAAAATATTATACTAAAATTATTTTTAGTCACAGATGCTGGTAATCACAATTTTTTTTTTGTAATCGTCTTACCAAATCTGTCTGGGGAAAGAAGGAAATGCAAGCTCTCCAAGTTGCTATGAGGCGTGGTTTTTATTATTATGATTATCAATTGCATATAAAAACATTTTTTTAATTACTGTAAACACAATAAAATAAAAGAACCAAGTTTCATTAGTTTATTCATATAGTAATTTATTATAATTGATAGGATAATATACAGTAGATAATCTTGTGTCTACACAATAATTAATAATATGTATTGTGGTTATTCTGTTTATAGCACCTTGTTCATGTAAAAAATGAACTAAACTATATGGGAACAAAGGTTTTACTGCTACAGGATGCAAAGTGCCTATAGGTACAATTTAAAAATAGGTTGTTTATGTAATAACCTCAGCAGCAATCTCATTTCCCCTCTCGTCTGTTCCAGCCCCTCAGCATTCAGCATCACCAGTATACTAAATGCCAGTTTAATTATCTGTCATTATTTGCACCTGTTTCTCACTGGTTCATGCCTTCAGTTAGATGTGCTTTATGCTTGAATGATTCATAGGTCACTGTGTGGCTTAACAAACAAAAAACTTCCTCTAAAACTGCTCAGGTACAGGGACTGGACTGAAAATGAGAGACAAAAAACTCATTGACGGAACCCTGGAGAATTATTCCACAAGCCTACATTAAAATACAAGAAAGTCTGGTTCTTTAAAATAAAAAAATTGCATTAAGATTTTTGCACAGTACAGTGTTTCAAGTTTTACCCTGCATATATTTAAACTACAGTGGTTCCTCAGGCGTGCATCTACAGAAAAGGCAAATGGGAGTGTGTATTACGTTTAAGTGAGCTGGTGTCTGAGGTGTCAGAGAGGTGTTTAGCCAGCTGGTCTCGTCTATAAGGAGCTCATTGTTTTGTAGAAGAGCAGGAAAAAGCTCTAAATAGTCAATCATACAAATCACACAAACACACATGATTACATATTTACCATCCTACTTGAAATAGACTTACATTCCTCACTCTCATATCTATATTCCCTTCTAATTTTTTTCAGTATAATTACTATATTATTCATTGTAATTACTGAAGAATATGCTTTAAGATGTGTTTTATATAAAAATGTCTCAAATGTTTTGATCTTAAACATCAGAACATTCTCAAACCCTCTTTCAGATGCCTTCAAATATCCTGCCAGTTTGCTGCTTATGTATGAATGTAGACTGGGGTTGAAATGCAGAGAATGTTGACACAGCAGTTGCTCAGGGTATAAAAAAAAATTCCCTGCGGTGCTCAAGTGCGCTCAGGTGTAAACTAAAGTCTAATAAACCTTCTTGCTAGGATGATGTAATCATTGACATATTTGTGTCCTTGCTTCCACTCTTCACTGCTGAAACTATACATCTAGAACAAATAGTTGGTTGTAAGGGCTGAATTATTTATAGTAAATACTAAATAACATGCTTTACAATGAATAACTGCAGTCTGGATTAAACGAAAGTTCTACCACAATTCTTCTTACTGGGTTTCTGATCGAAAGTATCCTGACTGACCTCAGCTTAGTAGCTGGGATATAAGAAAAAAAATATTTCACTGTGCTATAAGGTACATGTGTCAAATAACGGAATTTTAATATTAAAACGACTCCACTGACAAGAATAAAAAAAAATTTTTTTTTTTTTTTTTTTTGAACAAAACATGTAAAGTTTTTAGTAGATCTTTGTTAAAGGAATCTCCACTGCTAGCACTTCATAAAAGGCAAAATGGTAAAGCTGCAACTTGACATCAACGTCTTTACAATGGAAGGCTTGTTCATATTGATGAATGTTTTTTTTTTTTTTTGTCTTAATAACTTGGGAGAAAATAAAAGATAACAACTATGTATATGACAGGAACTGGCAATGGAAAAGGACACACAACATGATTTGACCTTGTATTAAACAAACATTAAAACAAATAAGTAGATATAAGAATATAAAAAATATAAGAATAAAATATACGGTATATAATAAAATATCTTACTTAAGTAATTGGACCAGTTAATAAGTAAGTACTTACAGTATTTACCAAGTCTTACCAAACGAACTTAATTTATAGGGAGTTAACCTGACAGTTTTGAATCTGTTATCAGACAGCAGCAGTGTGTGTCCTTATCTGAACTAATACTGTTTGTTGAACCTGTTTGTCAGCTGTGGCAGCGGAAAAAGACGGCACACCAGTGTTTAAGTTCCCGCGCTGGCGGGTGAAGGGGAAACCAATCACCGAGGTAGTGGATGCCTACAAGGCCGTGGGCGCTGAACTCAATGTCTTGCCCTTCTGCACCCAGTTCATTCCTATGAATGTGATCGACCATCCCAAGCACGGCTCCATCATCTACCACCCGTCAATCCTACCCAGACACAGAGGAGCTTCTGCCATCAACTGGTACAGGACATCCACTTGTTTGTCTGTGTGTGTATGTGCGTGTGTTTGGTATTAAGTTTATAGCACATAAAAAGGTAAACCATCACTGTGTGGTTGGGGAGATTGAGGACTGCAACGTGTTGATGTGCCTATACAGTAGTTTTACCTCTTGTATGTGCAGGACGCTGATTGAGGGGGACAAAAAAGCCGGCTTTTCTATATTCTGGGCTGATGATGGTTTGGATACTGGTCCCATCCTGCTGCAGAGGGACTGTCCAGTGGAACCCAATGACACCGTGGACACACTGTACAACCGGTTCCTCTTCCCAGAGGGAATCAAAGCCATGGTAAAGCGGTCAATGCACAATATTGCACTTACTGTAGACGAGTGGTATTGTCAGACGGAGAGAAGATACTTAACATACTGATTTCAACAGGTGGAGGCAGTTCAGCTTGTCGCAGATGGCAAAGCTCCCAGGATTCCACAGTCTGAGCAGGGAGCGAGCTACGAAGGCATTCAAAAGAAATCCAATGCCAAAGTAAGTACACTTACTCAGACACTTACTGCCTAGTGTCAGTGTCAGTTCTCAATTTTATAGCTGCCTTGGCATTCCTTTTAATATAATGCCCTTGCATTTTGTAGTTGCTTTGAGCAAAAATATCAACATTTTGGTGAGAACACATTTTAATCAGGCAGTTGTGGGCATTTCTCAGCATCCCGTTTTGTCTGATATAATCAGGTTTCAAAATGTTCAACCAAAAACATTTGTTAGTACCAGCAGACCTGTACTGGCCCACAGACTACTGTACATCATTTTTACAGAATAAATATACACAGATATGTTAAATACTGCACATACCAAGGTGGAACAGCGGTATCAGTCCACTTGGTTTTACAAAATTTTAACAACTGGCGTATTATACAAATTCCCTGTTGAAAATATACAGTATTCAGCTGACTATAATTCAATGAATTACAAATTCCACACATCAGAAGTGAACAGAATTATGTACAGATATGTTTTTAATCAGGATTACCAAATGGCTACTGATACAGATACTCCACTAAAACATCTATTTACTGTCATTCACTATCTGATATACTATTACAGCAACTCAGCAATATCATGTTTTAGATTAAGAGAGATGACTTTAGAAAGAAAAATGAAACCCTTTTTTGTCACTTCTCTTCTTTTTGTACACCTACCCTTTGGCAAGTACAGTATTTAAGGAGAATTTGAACCTGTGCATGAAGAAGTATGATGCTTTCTCTGATTTGCCAGCATTGCTATCATTGCTGGCAGGAAATTTGGGTGCTGGCGCTGCCAAAGATGTTGCATAAGTCATGACCAATGACCTTGTCATAAATGTGTGTACTTTTCCACACGCTAATTCAGATACAAGGCTGAAAGTTGTCTGCCATTACAAGAAATGTGTGCATAGAAAAAAGAGAGAGGGGGAGAATGAGTAGAGAAGAGGTTCAGAAATATCACTGGGTTTCTGTAGTTCAGAGACCAATGTCTGGAATGTCACTCTGCTGTCAGCTGCCACTGTACTACTGGAAGTTAAAATAAGTAACAGGTGCATAGGGTCATTTTCAACTCGTTTAACCTCTCCCCACCCCCATTGCTCTCTCTCTCTCACTCTCTCTCTCTCTCCCCCTTTCCTCTTTCTAGGTGAACATGGCTCAGCCAGCTGATGTTATTCACAACTGGATTCGTGGCCATGATAAAGTTCCTGGAGCCTGGACTGTCATTGATGGGCAGGTGTGTAGACTCAGTATACTCTACATGCAAGTGTTGATCCAAATACATTCATCAACCCACTTACACATCTGGTGTAGCAGTCTGGGAAAACCTGAGCTTATCTATATCACTTAAACCTGTCCTGTAGCACAGCAAGCTCCATTCCCTAAGTAGTAGAAGCATGATTAGGAAAAAAACTGTTGAAGATAATCAAAGCATTGCAGATAAGTTACCTACTACCATGTATAGTATATACCTGTTTAAATATAGTAACTTCGTTCATTAGGCAAATCCGTGCAGTCAGAATAGCAGAGATAACAAATCACTTGCCCTTGTGACTGCACGTTTATTTAAATCTTATGTGATAGACTTTGTACTGGATTTCTTTTGGGGGGGGGGGGGGGGATTACAATTCACTCGGTTTGTACACTCACCAGAAGCACACACTGCTACTTTATAATATTGCGATACATTTAATGAGATATAGTTATACTGTATATAGTATATATTTGTATAATATAATCAAATATAATATCAATTATTCTATAATTTATCATATATATTTTTATAGTGTTTATTTGTGATATATACTACATATATAGTGTCTGTGTTGTGCAGCCAGTGACGCTGTACGGATCATCACTGCTGAGTGGCCCAGTTCCTTCAGGTCAGCCCCTGGATGTAGAGGATGCGTCTCAGCCTGGTCTTATCACCAGCTCAGGCCTTGTACTCTTCGGCTCTGATGGGAAAGCGGTAACAATCTGGCATACACACACACACACACACACACACACACACACACACGTTTGGCAAACGTTCTTCACCTTCTAAGCTCTGCTCTAAAACATGCTTTTACTTGTCACATGATATTTATTGTTCCTCCTTGAGGCATTGATGGTGCAGTTTGTAATGCTTAAACATATTTCTAGACCTTGGGTGTGGCTCATATACAGTCTTATGCAAAAGTTTAATCACCCCGTGATTTTTTTAATTGAAGAGATGTTAACACAGTGTCTCTTGGAGATGGAAAAAAATGCACAATATTTACAGCACACATTCTGGTTCATTTTTCAGTTTCACTTTTTATGTCATAAAGTGAACAAAAATAAAAAACATTATTATGGCACTGTGCGAAAGTTTGGGCACTCCAAGAGTTCCAGAGTCTCAAGAGTTCCAGAGTCTCAGATTCTTTTTACAAGGTTTCAGACCTTAATCAGCTCGTTAGATCTGATGCATGGCAACAGCTGTCATTAGTAAATGCCAATTTCAAAGCTTTACAAATACTTTGATTCTTCAAACCTTGTGCACACACTTATATAAGACTGTATCTAGAAAATAATTCCAGAGGACTGTGAGAAGATAAACACAAACATGACATTTTAAGTATTATACAGCGTCAAGGAGTTAATAAAAAAAAAACTTTTAACAAATCTGACTGTGAAAATGTGATCTAATACACATCACGGTAATCTATCTGCTGCTTCGTACACTGTATATTCATCACAGCAGTGTTTAGTACACAGTTTTTTATTGTGGCTATTAGCACTCATTATTATTGTTGTTGTTGTTATTATTGGGTAGTGGTGGCTCAGACAGCTACGGCTCTAGGTTGCTGTACTACACTGCATGCAGTGCCAGTCCCAAGCCTGGATAAAATGGGAGGGTTGCATCAGGAAGTGCATCCGGTGTAAATTATGTGTGTACCCTTTAACGGGGGCAGCCAAAAGAAAGTTCATTATTATTATTAACTAACTGCTATTTCAGAAATAAGGAATAAAGCTGTTGTTAGTTAGCCTTAGATTATATTTGCATGATTTGAGGCTGATGTTTTTTTTTGTTTTTTTTTTTCTTTTGTGAATCTTTCATTCACTTTGGCTTTTATACGTCAACTACATTTAAGAGCTTACTGCTTTAACTGCGAATGACACATTTTACTTTTGCATTATGCTTCTGAAGTTCAGGAGCTTATACCTGAGACCAAATAACCCATTAATTCTTGATTAAACGATGAAATCTGATTAGTTTTGGGCTGATTGTGCAGCTCCAGGTGAAAAATCTGCAGTTTGAAGATGGAAAGATGATTCCAGCTGCCAAGTACTTCTCATCGGGAGACACCAGCAGTATAGAGCTCACTGACGAGGAGAAGAAGATGGCAGAGGATATAAAGGTATGTGTGCGGTGTAGATTTTTGAAGATAGAAAAACATCATCAGACACGATCACCTTAGGATCGTATGTCTTATAGGTGATCTGGAAGGGGATTTTAAGCAACGTGCCAGTAATTGAGGACACAACTGACTTCTTTAAGTCTGGGGCTGCGTCGATGGACGTGGTCAGGTGTGTATACTATTTTCACATGCTTTCCCTATTTATATTTTAACTCTTACTGCATATCAGTTGAATATATCATTTCTGAGAAGCAGTTAAAAACACTATAACATAGCATTTTATGATTTGTGCGTGGCAGGCTGGTGGAGGAGATCAAGCAGAAGTGTGGAGGTGTACAGCTGCAGACTGAGGATGTCTACATGGCTACTTCGTTCCAGGAGTTTATCCAGGTGTTTGTACGGCGCTTGCGAGGGGAGGACCAGGAGGAGGAGCTGGTCATCAATTATGTAAGTGTTAAACAATCCAGCGTCAACTTTTATCCTGATTCTCAAACCTGACATACTCATACTGGTATTATTTGCCATTTCCAGGCAACAAAAGACATTAATGACATGACGCTGAAGATGCCCCACCAGTGTTTCATCAACGGGGGGTTTGAAGATGCAGAGAACGGGAAGACGTACAACACTGTAAACCCCACTGATGGCTCGGTAGGTCACACTCACATACACTACTATATATACGCATGTCCTTATATTCTCATACTCAGTCTGACCTTTGATCTTTTTTTTTGTTTTGTTTTTTAAATCTTGTCCTGTAGGTGATCTGTAAGGTGGCGTTTTCCTCTGTTGCTGATGTAGACAAAGCAGTGGCTGCAGCTAAAGATGCGTTTGAGACGGGCCCATGGGGCAAGATGAACCCACGTGACCGTGGCCAGCTGCTTTACAAGTAAATCATCCAGCATGCTCTTTAATGCTTTGGGGACATTTATTTAGTTTGCTTACATGGTTTGCCATGGCTGCAAATCAATACAACGTTCTTCTATCTGATCGCTTAAATCCTACAATGAAACATTTATATCCTGATATATGCTGCGACGACGGCACTCACATCAATAACGCACTGAGGCTCACTGAATGCTTTAATAAATATAAGGAGGTGTAGTGCGTGATGAACACCTACAGTATGAAAGGTGTTGGAGGCACATGTTAACTACATCTCCATCTCTCCATCTTCAAAACACCATCACACTGAAATTCTTTTGGAAGAACAGTCTGTATAATGGAGTTTTTAAATGAAAGAACTTTAAATATCTTTAACAATACACAGTTTATTACTAAAAAGCTTTTTATTTTACTGGTAAACTAAAGCAAAAATGAATTGGAGTCACCACGGATACTTTCCCGCTAATTGTACATGCTGTGTATGTGCAGGCTGGCTGATCTCATGGAGGAGCATCAGGAAGAGTTGGCCACTATTGAGGCCATTGACTCAGGTGCCGTGTACACCCTTGCACTGAAGACTCATGTAGGCATGTCCATCCAAACCTTCAGATACTTTGCTGGCTGGTGTGACAAGATCCATGTACGTACTGTATGAGAGTCTGTTGTTTGGTCATGCTGATAATAATATGTGCATGTCTTAGACTTGTATTCTGTGATGTCTTCCACAGGGCACAACGATACCCATCAACCAGGCCCGACCCAATCGCAACCTGACCTTCACTAAGAAAGAACCTCTAGGGTGAGGGTAGATAAAATAAAACAAAAAAAAAAGAAAAAGAAAACATAAAATAATGAATTGTAGCAGTGTATAACTTTTATATTACTCCTTCCACCATACCGGACCAGGGTGTGTGCCATTGTGATTCCATGGAATTACCCTCTAATGATGCTGGCTTGGAAGAGCGCAGCTTGTTTGGCAGCTGGAAACACACTCGTATTAAAACCTGCACAGGTAATACACACAAAAAATGGGACACTAACAAGATATGAACACCCTGTTTAAAAGAAACTCATTTGCCAGATCGCTTGTTTAAATCCTGATGGGCTGAAAGCAATCTGAGGCCAGCGTACTGTACAAGGAACATAATTGTTCATCCTCTTGACTGGTTAATGCTGTCGAGCGCGAGTTGTCTTGTGTCATAGTTGAGAACGGGCTGGTGGTTGAATGGCCAGGCTACCAAACTGGGGTCTTGGATTTGATGTACTGTCTCTTTCAAACCAGTCAATAGACAAGATAAATAGAAATACACCTCTTCATGCATCTCTTCATGCAGGTGACTCCTCTGACAGCGCTGAAGTTTGCTGAGCTCTCCGTTAAAGCCGGCATTCCTAAAGGCGTCATCAATATCATACCAGGATCAGGTAATCACAGCATCACTCCCTGAACTGCTGTCTGATTACTTATTGTTTTATACATAAAAGAATGACTGTAAAAGTATGTAGATTGTGAAAAGGTTTGCATCAAAGTATGGATAATGTGTTGCCAAAAAAGTAATATAAACTTAAAACACAAAGGAAAATGTAACTTGTCTTCATAATTGCTTCAGTGCGCATTAAGGTCAAAGGTTTAAATAAATTGATGTTCTCCTTTACTCTGTACTTTCTCATGATAATATTTATGAGCCTTGATAACAGCAAGACAATTGGACAATAAAAAGGCTGGCAAGTTTTGAAACATTTTACATGTTAATGTTCTTTAACAAGCCACGGCCAGAAGCGCATTATTTTTATAAGGGATATACAATATTTGTGTTTTTGTTGATCTATAAAATCAAAAGTAACATTGGACTTATAATGATGATGATGATGATGATGATGATGATGAATCTGTCCTTTAGGTGGTTTGGTTGGACAGAGGTTATCTGATCATCCTGATATCCGTAAGTTGGGCTTCACTGGATCCACCCCCATTGGCAAACAAATCATGAAAAGGTAAAGTAAAAGTCTGTACATTTTCAACCACTTTAATAGAAACACTCACACCAATATTCATTTTTACAGTCATCCAATCGGCCAATCACATGGAAGTAGTGCAGTGCGCGAGATCATTCCAAAACATGTTTAAAATTTTTACAGCTGTGGTGAGAAGAAAAGCAACTCCAAACGTTAAGATGTTTGAGCTACAATAACCGAAGACCACATCACATCAGGTTCTGCTCCTAACAGCCAAGAGCAGGAATCTGAGTCTATAGTTGGCACAGGCTCACTCAAACTAGACAGCTGAAGACTGAAAACATTTTCACTGACCTGAACAGGACATCTGGGGCCAACAACCACCATACAGTTTCTCCTGCCAATATTGACTTTTTTTTTACAATGCTTATATCTCTGTGTGATGATATTAAGTTCCCCTAGTAAACATGTTATCATTTCACTCCTGCAGTTGTGCCCTCAGTAATTTGAAGAAGGTCTCGTTGGAGCTGGGTGGCAAATCCCCTCTCATCATCTTTAGCGACTGTGACATTGACAAGGCTGTGAGGATGGTGAGAGACAGGAATCACACAGAGATTGAGATTACTGTGAAATGGAAATCTCAGGTTTATCTAATGCAGTGTGTTTGCGTAGGGTATGAGCTCTGTGTACTTCAACAAGGGAGAGAACTGCATTGCTGCAGGCAGACTGTTCGTTGAAGAGTCCATTCATGATGAGTTCATCCGGCGTGTGGTGGGTTTAAGCTTGATGGCGTGAATTTTCTCATCAGGAATTTAGTTTTCTGTCTGTTGTTATTTTCAGCTGATATTAATGGGGGGGAAAAAAATTAGCAAAATAACCAAAAGTTCATTTAATGAATCCATTGACATTCACAGGTTGAAGAGATTAAGAAAATGAAGATTGGAGATCCTCTGGACCGCTCTACAGATCACGGCCCGCAGAACCACAAGGCCCACCTCGACAAGCTGCTGGAATACTGTGAGATTGGCGTGAAGGAGGGGGCCACTCTCATATACGGGGGAAAACAGGTGGACAGGCCTGGTAAGCCTTCACACATCCAAGAAAATGTTTACATCATTTAGGTCGCTTTCACATAATCAGTGACAAATTGACAAAAGTCCCCTGGGATAGACTCTATCCCCTATCGTGATGCTATGTACAAGATAAAGCGGTATAGAAGATGAGTGAGGTGTATATCTGTGCAGGATTTTTCATGGAGCCTACAGTCTTCACGGACGTAGAGGATCACATGTTCATCGCTAAAGAGGAATCTTTCGGCCCAGTCATGGTGGTGTCTAAATTTAAAGATGGGTAAGTTAGTTATCGGGTAGAAAAATAACCAAATCGCAGTGCGGAAAAACCTTTTTGAAGCTTTTATAGACATCTGTTCCTAAATTCCTGTTCTCTCCCAGTGATATCGAGGGAGTACTGAGCAGAGCGAATGACACAGAGTTTGGCCTCGCGTCTGGAGTCTTCACACGCGACATCAACAAAGCCATGTACGTTAGTGAGAGGCTGGAAGCTGGAACTGTGTTCGTTAACACTTACAACAAGACAGATGTGGCCGCACCGTTTGGAGGATTCAAGCAGTCTGGTTTCGGAAAGGATCTTGGTAAGCTGACCTGAATCCTGATATGTTATAGGAGAGTAATCAGTAATCTGAACCGCTACGATTGAAAATTAATCAACCAATTAACTGACCAATCACACTCGACAATTTAACAGCACTGTAGTATAAAATAACATTTAGAGTTAGCTTGTATGTCTAATATTATGAGTGTTTTTTGTCTATTTTATAGGTGAGGAAGCCCTTCATGAATATCTCCGAACCAAAGCAGTGACAGTGGAGTACTGAGAGACAACATTACCTGCTGGACTTTGTGCTGGATCACCAGGCAGTGACTGGGAACACAGGTCTCATGCCTCATCTGCCACCTTGCTTGAGTTTTGTATTAATAAGGGCGTTAAAAAAAAAAAAAAAAAAGCACTCTTTGCCAAAAGTCAAATTTTTGTGCCTAAAAATTCTAGCAGTTTGCTCTTGGAAAACCCCAAAGCAGACCAGTATGCAACAAATGGATGCAAGGACACTGTAGAAATGGTAGCCTGGGAAAAGCATGGATCAGTATGGCTTCCCCTTAATACATCACTGCCAGTATCCAGCTTTACACTTTAACTTTCATTCTATTTATTTTATTTTGAAAGATTTCTTTCTTACACAGATCCATGCATAATATCTGGATTATTTAAAGTATTTTGTCTTAAGATATTCGAAAACTGTTTTACATCATCATCATCATCATCATATTTTGAAATGGAATATCTCTACCTCATCGCGCTCCAAGAAATCCTATTTTAAATTGTTGTACATGTAAATATTTTATAGAGAATGAAACAAATGATCCTTATTTATATTTTTAACTTTGCATTCCAGACCGGAAGTACATCATGTTTCAAATCTGTAAATATGATCATCTGAGATTCTGAAAAGGATTCCGAAAGGGTGCAAATGAAAGAAAACAACAGATATTTGATGTTTTCTTTGGAATCCATGTCTTAGATCAGGAGTTACTAGAAACCCAGTTCTTTTCTATGAAGTGTTTCAGTTTGATAGAGTGTTGTAATCCAGATCATGACTCCAGAAACTGTTTTAATTACTTAAAATAATTAGAAGAAATCCACCTTGATTGATGTGCACATATAATCCTTATAATTTACATAATCCCAGTGGATTTATTTTCGCAATGAAATTCTGGATTGACTTTTCATTCTCCTACATTATCCACTGATAGTGTTGCAAATAAGATTTAGCCCTTCGTTTATTTCTAACGTAAAGAGCGCTCCAACTGTAGTACTTCAATATGTCTGGCTCTCTCTTATCCTGTACACGAACCAGATCCGCTTCCAAAGGGCTCAGCTATCATGCTAGTACCACAGTCATCACCACTGAGCACATCATCTCGCCAAGTCGCGTCTCTCTCGTAACTCAGTGCAATAGCTTTGTATAGATGCATTGCGTTCCGTGAACTTTCGAGTCTAGTGTTTGTAGCAACGTCTCATTTTCGTTTATGTTGGATTTCTCATTAATATGAATAAGATGGAGAGTGAGGGGGGGGAAAAAGCTTACAGCAAAACCTGATTTTTATTGCTTACATTTGCAATGTTCGTCTTAATCACCATTTTAACTGTTTTAACTGTGAAAGCCATGTCCCACTGTAACATCAGCACACAACCTTCCTAATGGTCATAGAAAAAAAAAGAACAAATGCAGCACTGACCAATAAATTAGCACCAGAGTTAGAAAAACACGATTGATATTTTAATATAAATATGTTTAAAGTGTTCTGGGGTGGTGTTTTAATTTATGGCATCATAAACCAATCCATTGTCTTAAGTCATAAGCAGTGCATTATGTGAGAAATGACAGTATTGATATTGATCAGCAGCAACTGTATGGCAACAGTATTAAATCCATTTTTTAATCAACAATAAATTGAGTACAGATCACTATTTCTGTTTTTTCTTAACTCACATGTGGGTCACTTCATTTCTTTTTCATCATATCATCTCGAAAGTAAACGTTTTTGGTCCTTCTGTTTATAAATGTGTGGAGCACAAGAGCGTGTACAACCTGGATGGGCTGCCAATATATTGCAGGCACACAAGAACACACACACACATTCACACACTATGGGCAATATGCAAATGCCAGTTGGCATCATCTACATGTCTTTGGATTATGGGAGGAAACCGGAGTACACAGAGGAAACCCACCAAGCACGAGGAGAACATCCAAACTGACATCCAAACCGTCGATGTGCAGGGACACGGTGTTAACCACTAATGCGTTTTAATATGATATGATAAAGTTGAATGGATGGTAAATTGTGATTTTTATGCATTAATGTTAACGTTAATCCAAAATTGATGAGTGTCCTAAGCATACTGCTAAAGCTACACAGAAACATGCATACTTCAAAACTGCATTCTGATAAAAACACAAGGACAACACAATTGATAAATATTTTAATACAAAAACGTAACGCTATAAAGTGTTTAATCTACAAGCTTCTACTTGTCATGCCAAAAATTGACATCTACATGCATCTGCTCATCTCCACTGTCTTCTTCCACAAGAAGCTGCATAGCGATGGCATAAAGGTTGTCAAACTCGAATTAATCCATGCAGCATATGATGATCCTACAACACATAAGACACATAGAGCTCAGAATGATGGATACACAGTAAACAAACTCAAGATCTAAAATAACTATATTTATTAACGTCTAATGATTAGCACTTCATGGTTTATTATTTGGATCACTATTTTTCACAGTCTGATCTTTTTTTTTTATTATTCATACACTATATGGACAAAAGTATAGTTCTTCCCCAGCTATAACATCTTCCACTCATCTTGGAAGTCTGTCCACAAGATTTTGGAGTGTTTTTGGGGGAATTCATGTCCGTTCATTCTATAGAGCATTTATGAGGTCGGACACTGATGTTCCAGTTCACCTCAAAGATGCCCGATGGAGGTTGAGGTCAGGGCTCTGTGTTAGGGCCGGTCAAGTTCTCCCACACCAAAGTCATCAAAGCATGTCTTTATAGTCCTTGATTTGTGCACTGGGACACAGTCATGTTAGGATTAGAAAAGGGCCTTCACCAAACTGTGGCCACAAAGTTGGAAGCAGAGCATTGTTAAAGATGTCTTGGTATGGTGAAGCATTAAGATTGGGGTCTGGTTGATTGAAACACCTGAATTCAATAATTACCAGGTTTGGCCAAATACTTTTATCCATATAGTGTATATTCTCACACATCTCATATTCATTTCCCTAATTTTCTTTTCATCCTGTAAAGCTGCTTTGCGACAATTAATTTTTAATTTAATTTAAGAATTTTTTAAAAAATCTAAATATTTCAGGGTTTCTATACTTAATTTTTACTCTTCGTGATGTTCGGGTTTTATGTTACAAAATGTGTATTGCGAGCTTTCACCAAACAGACTGCTGTATTACCCCGAGTGATGTAGCATTCTGCTGCGGGTCATGATGCTCTGTGCTTTGATGGCCATGTGAGGATCCGCTCTCAGCTATGGCATATCCATTTTGGCTGCCAGGACTTTCCTCACATTGAACAGGAGCCTGATGGAAGATGATTAGAGTGAAAACAAATCAGGATTCAGAACAGTATAACATTGTGCTTCATTTAATATTAATTCTCTTCCAGTTAATGTGGAAAATAATTCTAATCCCAAATATATGTGCGTTCCTTTTAAACAAACTTGCAGTTTTTTCTGCAAAGTTTATCTTCAAAGTTTTCATGCATTACCCTCAGTGTTTCATGATGCGCTGAGGTTTGATGTTCACGATCCTCAACAAAGCCCTCAGACAGAAATAGTCTGTATGAGCTGTTCTCAAATATGACACATCCATTTTGGCCCTCTGGATTTTCTTCACATTGGACAGGAACCTGAAACGGTCAGAACGAGAATAAATCTGAATTCTTGGATCTAGACCATAAATTCCATCCATCCATCTAGGAACCTCTGTAGTCCACCTAGAGACCGTGGAGGCCAATAGTGACCACTGTATTTATTCCCATTTGTACAACCATGGAAGGAACTCGGGTCAACATTCACACGCACATTTACGCACTACGGGCAATTTGGTAAGGCCAATTAGCCTAATCTGCATGTTTTTGGACTGTGGGAGGAAACCGAAGAACCCACCAAGCAAACATCCAAACTCCTTGCACACAGACTTGACGCTGGAATCAAACCCATGACCTGGAGGTACAGAGTGACACTAAGCCATCCTAAATTCGTTTTGATAAGGCTTTAAGAAAGACTGTCTAAAGACTGTCAGGTTCTGTCTAAATACAGGAGTAGGATAGTAAAACTTAAATAAACAAAATGGCAAGAAATCTTTAACAAATAAGTTAAATCAGTATTACAAACACCGTAATAACCAAACTTACAATTAAAAGACATTTATTGTACAGAGGATACAGTATGTAGTGGAGATTCTGGAGCTCAAACCTGATTTGGAAAGAACATTGTGCAGTGTTGTTTGCCTTTTAAATACATGAAAAGGTTAATAAATATTTATGTCCAACCCAACCCAACTAGAGGAAGTTGTGGCAGACAATAGTTGCAGGTATGTGGCATCATAAAATGTAGAGAAAATTATAATATGGTAACCAAAATACATTTATATTCATTTTAAGCAATACTTAAATACAATTCTTACATTAAATAATAACTGCGTAATGTAGGTAAAGAATGTTTATATGATTAATGTCCCAGTTTAAGATCTTTAAACAATTAAAGATCTTAATATTCTCAATCCACATTGCACGGCACAAGGGAGTCAGATTTTAAAATGGCGTCGTTTGCTTCCTTCTGGCATCGTCAAGACACAAGAAATATAAGCTATTTTCCCACCAGCCTCAGAATCACATTTTAAGTTCATAACTACATTTAATTTAAATCAGTTACATTAAAAACATACTTTAAGATTCCTGGTGTAGATCCTTTCACTCACACGCCTTTGTTCCCGGTGACTCACATTGTTTTTTGCGTTTTGGGCCTGAAGATATTAACGCAATATTAAACGATATCTCTTTACGCATTTAACATAATATAAATTAAATGAATAAATTAATATTTAGCATAAAAAATAATGGAAAGTACAATATAAACCCAATTATAAAACAAAAATAATGTATAATGTACAGTATATAATTCTAATCGAAACAGCACATGGTAAAGATGCTAAGCTAAAAAGTCTCTTTTGTACTGTATATATAATCTCCTTTCTGAATTTCAAGTTATCTCTCTTACCTGGAAGTTAAAACGTACATACATTGAACAAAATTTACATAAACTAGTACTGTTGCAATATACGTACCATGTTCGTGAAATTCTCTCTCACTATAAATGCTACCTAATCAATTCACGGCAATATGGGAATATCGCGAGACTGAAAGAAGGACGTGACGAAAAGATGTCGTAGGTTCTTACAACAGATTCTCTTATTTGTTAATGGAAACGTGTATTAAACTAAATCTGGATGACTCGTATATGTTTTGTTGATATACACCTCATTTTGACATTCACACACACATTATAAAGCTGTTTTTTTTTACAGTTACTACTCATGTTAATACATCAAATTTTATGATTTAATATCTTCAGCAGTATTTTTCAACTAATGTTCATGACTTTACCTTGACTTTCTTTTTGGAACCTTGTAAATTTGATCCTGGAATGAATCTGTGTTGATTTCTCTTTATCCTTGTTTTGAAAATAACAATCCATTGTCATAACGATGACGAGATGTCCTGTTTCAGGTGTACAAATATAAAAACAAACAAACTACAAAACGTATTTTAAAAAAAAGTAAGCAATTTTATCCTTATAAAACCAAACAAAATTTTTTGCTTTCCTCAGACGATACGTAAGGCAGATCACCTGCAAAGTGTTCACCTGTACATCCTGATTCCGGTTACCGGTCAGGCTTGTTTTAACGCCTCTAAGGTGTGACCATTTATGTCATCGTGTGAAATTGAAACTACAATTTGTGTTTACTGAGCAATATTCATGAACACTAACAGTCATGGACAGCTGACACAGCCCACAAAGGTAAAAGATCCTGAAAATATACACAAATCAGCCACAGAACTAAAACCACATGCATAAAATTGTGTAGGCCGACACCAGGGAGACAAAACTATGCAGGAGCATCAAGGACTAGAATCTCACGGATTCCCGACTGGATTGGGATCTAGAGAATTTGGAGGCAAAATCAATATCTTGAACTCTGTCATGTTCCTCAAACCATTCCTGAACAATGTTTTCAGTGTGTCAAAGCACATTGCTGAAAGGTTTTTCCAGCAGAACACTGCCTCTGCCGGCTTGTCTTCTGTTCATTGTGCATCATGGTGCACCACTTCCCCATGTAAATGACACAAGACACTGTTATTGGTTCACCAGTTCTCCTTTCTTGGATAACCTTAGGTCGGTACTAATGACTGCATATTGGGAACATTATGCAGTCCACAAGGTCTAGCATTTAGGAGACGCTCTGACCCAGTCATCTAGCTATTAAAATCAATAGCCTATATGTGATAGTTTGCTTTCTGCCTGATAGATCCCACCTCATGACAGGTGCCATTGTAACAAGATATTCAATGTAATTCACATAGTTGAACATAGCTGTGTCATGACAATGAAATTATGCAGCTAAAACTAATAATATATATATATATTACATATATAATATAATATTAAATAATATTATTTTAGAGAGAGAGAGAGAGAACGTGAAATAATTCCCAAATGCATAGAACAGTTTAAAGAGGGTTTATTTGGTACAAAATTAACAATAACAAGAGTATCAGACCGATAAATTCCTCAAGATGGACAAATAATCCCAGATGAAGGTTTTAATTAGAGGTTCAAGTTTCAAGCTGTGATGTGTTTAGAATGTAAAACTGAGATCGACAAATCCCTGAACTCAGCAAATCCCTGAACTTGCTTTAATCCTATCCTAGTTGCTGCACCTCGCCATATATCCAAGCACTCTCATTTCTCTAATACAGACATCAAAATGTATCTATACAAACAGAACAAGGCCTGTGTTGTCCACGTGAAGTAAAAATCCTCCGCACTTCAACCTCATCGAACATGTCCCTCTCTCATCGTATAAGCCGAGAATTATAGCCTTTAATTTTCAGCTCCGTATTTACAGGAGGTCCAGAGTACTCTGCTTAGCAGAGGGATAATTCCCAGACCTTGTGTATTGTATGTGTGAGGGGTAAAGTGAAGTGGTCTTGTTTGCCAGCTGGAGACGTGTCCCTTCATTCTGCTTCTTTTTCTAGCACTTCAATGTTGGCTTTTCTTTTGCGGTTGCCGGGTAGTTTAAGGCTTTCTGCAGTGACTGTCTCTGCATCCGAGCTTTCCTCTTCAGATGACTCCTCTTCCTCACTGCTGTCTGAGCCTTCCAGCTCCACCAGTGCGACGTCCTATTTCAGACACACACATACATACAATTATTATGGACTACTCCTTTCCAGCAGCAGGTGCTCAGAAGTGGTTTTGGGGGAAATTTCCAGAAAACATGCATGAGCCATTAGCACAGAGCTTTAACCTTCAAGTCACCACTGGCATCATGACTCCATGCCTACATTTGTGATGCAAATGTTAGTCACTGCGTTATAATTCACAGACCAGGCCAGGAGTACGGTTTCTCTCCAGAAAGCATGTGAGTGAGCAAGTCTTACCATTTCAATGACTTTCTCTGCTTCCTCAACACTCTCGATGTCAAAGTGACCTGCAGGAAGATTCTCCATCTGCTGCCTTAATGCCTCGTTAGCCAGGGCCATCTGAGGCAGGAAACACTGGAGCCTGTCTAAAACTAACACACACACAAACACACACAATACAGATTAAATAAAATCTACTTCTTGGTGGGGACAGTAACACACCACTAGGCTATGACAGAGAGTTATTGACTAATTCAATCAGAGCCTGCAGAAAGCGCAAATGTCCTCACCACTGCTTCTCTGGACCTTTTCTGTCTGCAGTGATGACGATGATGCGCCCTTGGATTTCAGGAACAGCTTATCGCGAATACCTGCAAGTAAATAAAACATTGAGGATATTACTACAACGAATACTACTACTACTACTACTACTAATAATAATAATATGATTTCAGTTTCATAAAGTTAACCTTTTGGTAAACTAGAACTGGTCAAAGGATTGATTATAAAAGGGTGAGTCAAAAATTATCCCACTTTGGTTATATTAAAATTCTGTTAGTCTTATCAGCGCTTTCCGTTCAAGGCTACTGTCTCTCCAGTCACTGCTGTACAGGTGTCACAACAGTTTATGTGTAACTGCGGTGCGAGCAAAAATTTATGCCCTATTCATTTGCATGAATAAGAAGTGATTATGAGCCTGAGAGTAAACAGAGTATGGAACAGAAACGTCCTCAATCACCGACCGGGAAAAGGTATAAAGTCAACCATCAGCTGGAAAATTGATACTAACAGTTTTCTGGGATTCTCAAGGGCCAGAAGTATTGGAACACGATCAGGAAAAAGGTTCAACAATCAACAGCGCTCGTTACAGTGAACCGCTTAGTGAAGAGCTGAAGACTAAACTTCGGATTAAACACAGAGGACCGATATCAACCCTCATCATGCCATACTTTTTCCCTAATAATTTCAGCTTGAATTTTACCTGAATGCATATTAAATAATAAAACTGAGATTTACTGTAAGATCAGTTAACAGCAACCAAACAGCATTTTCATAGTTCACTATGACATTTTAACCTCAATAACATATTTTATTTGTAAAAGCTTATTTCTTTAAATGACTATAGAGTGGAAGCTTGGATTGCGAGTAACGTGGTTTACGAGTGTTCTGCAAACCGAGCAAAGATTTTTAATAAATTTGTAATCAGAAACCGAGCAAGTGTTAGTTTACGAGCGCCGAGTAACATGTATCACGCATGCGACTCTTATTTTGACACCGAGCGTCACTCTCTCACCACAAGGTGCTGGTTCATTTTTTTTTTTTTTTACTTTACAGCAGTGATTCCCTTAGTATGGCCAGGTCAGAGAGATTTCTTTTTTCCCTGTTAAAACGGTGTTTCCGCTGTGTTTATGCATTTGTTGTGAAACTTAAAAAGTGATTCCGTTAGTATGCGCTCATGCCAGTGTCAGAGAGATTTCTTTCTTTTTTTCCTGTTAAAACGGTGTTTCCATTGTGTGTGTGTGTGTTTGTTGTGAAACTTAAAAAGCGAGGTGGGGAGAGGGAGGAGGAGTGTTACTGTGTAAAACGAGGCGAGGGAAGGGGCTAATTCCACACACACACACAGCGTCTGCGCGCACCAACGGAAACACTTATCTGTCGGGATTTATTTGTACTTTTTTTTAAAGGTAAAGTGCAGATTAATGTGTTTTATTTTCATTTTATAGATTGTATTAATTATTTTTATGTATTTATTTTTTGGGGCTGTGGAACGAATAATTTGAATTTTCATTATTTCCTATGGGAAATTATGATTTGGTTTACGAGTGTTTTGGAACACGAGTCCACATCTGGAACGAATTATGCTCGTAATCCAAGGTTCCACTGTACTGTTATTGTAGCATGCAGTTTGTTCTGCATACCTGGAAACCCTTAATACACACTCACTGACCACTTTATTAGGAACATTTGTACCTCTGCATATTCATGTAGTTGCATTCAGTGGCAGCGCAGTGCATACATGTATGCAAGTACAGTTCAGGTGCTTTAGTTAATGTCGATATCCAACATCAAAATGAAAAAAGTGATCTTAGTAATTTGGTGCAGGGTAACGGAAAGGTCACATCAACAAAAGAACCTTCTTCTTTACAAAAGAAGCTAGCAGGAAAGCATCAGAGTACACAACATACAGAATCTTAAGATGAACCTTGAATGGAAGATCACATCGGGTTCCACTCCATCAAAAACAGACATCTAAAGCTACAGTCAGCACACAATCATTTGTTAAAGCGTTCTGTGACCTGAACCTCTGCAAAGCCATTTCAATATAAAATGTCCAACATTTTGATATACTGCACACATGATAGTAGGCAACTTGACCCAGAATTCATACAGTAATTATGGAGACTGCAGCTCATGTGTTTATCATTCTTACGCTATTGACCCTGATTGGAAAGAGACCTGCACCTGCACTAACAATTTATTGATAACACATTGTATCCAATACACTTTAATATGGAGTTTGTCCCTTTTTGCAGCTATAACAGCTTCTACTCTTCTTGGAAGGCTGCCCACAAGATCTTTGGACTGTTTCTTTGGGAATTCGTGCCCATTCATTCTGTAGAGCATTTGTAAGGTCAGACACTGATGTTGGACGATAAGGCCTGGCTCGTAATCTCTGTTCCAGTTCATCCCAAAGGTGCTCGATGTGTTAGGACCAGTCAAGTTCTTCCACAACAATCTCATCAAACCATGTCTTTACAGTGCTAGCTTTGTGCACTGGGGGAAGGTCATGTTGGATTAGAAAAGGGCATTCACCAAACTGTTGCCACAAAGTTGGAAGTTTAGCATTGCCCAAGATGTCTCTGTGTGCTGAAGTATTAAGATTGTCCTTCACTGGGGATAAGGGGCCTGATTGATTGAAACACCTAAATTCAATAATTAACAGCTTTGGCCTTGATCATTTTGTTTTCATGCCCTTTTGTTAAGTCTTTTTGGTCTGATATACACAGTTGGTTGTCACTTAAACCAGATAATATACCTTCTTTTAGTTATACGGATATTGTATATTTTATGGATAATATTGATTCTAGTATGTCAGACACTGTTAATCTTGTATTAATTTTGGGTAAATAGCATATTCATAGCTGTAAGTGACAAGACAAAATTCCCTCCTTCACCTTATGTGCAACTTTGTTAAATACTTTCAGTCCTTGAAATACATTAATAAGATCAGTAGAATGATCAGCTAGAAGCGTATATACTCACACCTCTTAATCCCTGCTTTTTTAAGGTCTCTTTTTTTGTTGTTGTTTGTTTTTGTGGTGCTCCGAATGTTATTCCTGTTATATATTTATTTATTATTATAGGTATTTTTTTGTTTTGTGTTTTTCCCCCTGTCTTGTGTTAATATCTGTGCAAAAAAAAAAAAAACATTAAAAAAAAAAAACATAAAAAAAATATAAAAACAACAAAAGTTTGGCCAAATACATTTGTCCATATAGTGTATAGAAGCCGTAGCTTATAAAGTGTACAGTGAGTGCATTTCCACAATTAGGTGAATTTAACTAACAATACATTTAAACCTAGTCACTTATTATTTCTCTCTCTCTCTATTTTAGACCAATTATTTCTCTTGTAAATACTTTCTGCTTTGGTCTGAACCAGCAGGTAAATAAACCCTACACACTCAAAAACGTGCACCGTTAGGCCCAAACCGTCAGACTTCTCTCTGTGGTTTATAATTAAATCACTCTACCTTGTCCGCTCCCGCAGTCCAGCAAATCACGAGATGTGTTTTTAGGACTGTTACTTTCCTTTTGCTCCATCTTTTGCAGTCTCTATCCTTGTTTGCAACATGTGCTATGTGTTTATTCTAACAACTTCCGGGTGAAGTGTCTGCGTGTGTGTGGATGGCGGGGAAGCAAACGCTGTAAGCCTTGATAAAACTATGCGCCCTCTATCGATGAGCTGTACGAATAACATCGTGAGCCCTTTTGGGATAGCTCCTTGAGTAACACAGTGCGCCCTCTAGTGGTGTTTTGCGTCAATAACACGTTTCTCTGGCAGTGCGCTTTCTAAATAACACGTGCTCCCTCTCGCGGTGAAATGTATTAATAAAACGACGCGCCCTCTAGCGGTGCGGTGTCGAAAATATCACATTTTAAGGAACATCTTGACTGAGAACAGCACGCACAAAATCGCAATTTTGACCAAATTAACAGAATTTTTTTTTTTTTTTTTAGGAGAAGTCGTCACTGCTGCCCTCCCCGCCAAATATGTGTGGAAAAAGTGAGACACAATGTCTCACACCTGAAATCCCTAACTAACTACAATTTACTATCACCAGTGCTCAGATAGTTACTTCATAGTTGTTGCTGGATGTTTTTGTCGTTGTTTTACCCACTATGATATTCTTTGATATTTGATATGTTTATAATTCAGACGAATGTTATTCATAATCTAATTAATGTTTTATAAGCGCCTTTCATAACCACTATGCGCCCTCTTGCGATGAGCTACATGAACAACACCATACTCCCTCTAGCGGCGAGCTGTTTGTATAACACTCTATGCGTCCTCTTGCGGGGAACTACATGAACAACACCATACATAGTTTAGTGCTAAGCTCTATGTATTAAAGCGTATGCGTCCTCTAGCGGTGAGCTGCATGTAGAACACCCTATGCGTCTCCTCGCAGTATGGATAGGAGAGTACGCCCTCTAGCGGTAAACTGTATGAATAACAGTGTGCGACCTCTAGCGGTGAGCTGCAGGAGTAACACCATGCGCTCTCTAGCGGTGAGCCATATGGATAACAACGTGGGTCCTCGAGTTATATATATGTAAAAATGACAGTCACATTCTGCCCTCTAGCGGTTAAATGTATAAATAATTTTTAAAAATATGCGAGTTTATCATATAATAGCTCATAAATAAATCGCTAATTACATACAATAATTAAATAGAATATAATCGAAAATAAAATAATAAAGGGACTCCAAGTTCCTAGATTTATTTATCAGCTTTTATTACTGTTTGTGCAGGTTGTGCCTTTTTCTATTTATGTAATAGCACCAGGTGCAGGTGACCGGTCAGATAAACCCTGACTTATTGCCATGCTATTGATGTGAGGCCAGGGCTTTGGGTACATGTACATTAGTACTGAAAATTTTCCAGAAATGTGGCGTGTCCTGAAATACCAGTAAATCTGGTGACATTCTAAGGGAACCTTTCACTTTATTTTAAACCTCTACTTTAAGATCCTTTTTTATATGTTGTCATGGTCAGAGGTTTTTACTGTAAGCATTTATAACATTATGCAACATATTGGACTTTAAAAAAATTTTTTTGAATTTGTAAACAAAAAAAATTAAGTCGTTACAAGAATTTAAAAGTCTTAAAAGGAACTATAGCACATTCCTGTTGAATTCTCAATTCTCATTTCTGTTATGAATGCGTTGATTAATTTTCTTAATTTTCTTTAACAGCAGCTCTGACAGTAGTATTATCCAAATCACAGGTTAACTTGAATGCACATGTTCCATCATCCATCATCACACACAATTTTATTTCATTTTATTATAATGGTTATTCAGCAAAAAACGTTTACATTTGTTTAAATTTATGCAAGGAGACACTAGTGTCAGCACCTTGTAACAGTCAGAGGCAAAGCAGTAATTTAAAAGGTTTTTCACCCAAAAAACCTTTTTCACCCAAAAAACCTTTAAAAAAAAAACTTTTTCTTCAAGACAGAGGTCTTTATTCAGTCTGCGTTCTCTGCAACATGACACGTTAAATTAAGTTAAAAACAAGAGGTGGGGAGATAACTGCTGCAATTTTACAGATGTTCCACAACATTAAACAGGAATAAAACACACATATTTTGCATGTTATTTATTGATTAAAAAATCAACTTTGGGGTAGTTAAAATAATTCTGCTTTGTGCCAGACTACATCACACCAACTTGATTTTGATCTCCTAAATATTGTGTTCGTTACACAAATATATATATATATTTGCACACCAGGTGCATATAATATGGATCTCGATTTTGGTGAGCTGTGTTGACATAGTCACACTTATCTGAGGTTTTAGCTTGTCCACGCTAATATTGGAGGGTTAATTTTTCATGTTATTTTGTGTATATGGATGTTTTCACTCAGAATGGGGCATTTTGGGTAATTATGGGCCGACTGGATGAAGGGAATAGAAAGGATACTGGGACATGATGGAATCGAGGAAGAGAAGCCTGCACTTTATCAAATTTTTAAAAATGAGCATAGTCTAATACATTTGAGAATTATGAGAAACTGAAGTTGTTGCTACAGACAAACATGTGCACATGCTTTAATGCATATCTAATGGCCAAACAGCTCTGCTATGATCTGACTTGTTCCAGAAACCTTCTGGTTAATTCAGATGCAGTTTTGCAAACCTAAGTTGTGCTACAACAGAAAACATTTTCTCCACGAATCTCTTCCAAGCGAAATGTACTTGTTCAGTCTCCTTCTAATTGTGCTGTCATGGACTTTTTAACATTTATATATAAATGTGAGGTCTGTAAGGTTTGAGATGTAGCTCTTGTTTTTTTTTGTTTTGTTTTGTATTTCTCAAAACATTCAATAGGCTGATCTTCGGGTGAATGTTCTGGGATGTCCACTCCTGGGGAGATTGAAAACTCTCTAGAATGCATTCCTCTTGTAAATAATCTTTCTCACTGTAGAATGCTGAACTACAAATTGTTTAAAAATGGTTTTGTAACCCTTTCCAGATTGAAGTGCAGCAACAATTGCTTCTCTAAGACACATCCTGAATGCTCCAGACCAGCAACCCGCCAAAACCTTTGCTTTTATAAAGGTCTCCACACCAGTTAATCAAGATCTGAAGAGTAGCAGCATATGGCTGCAACTTATCCTATTAAATTATGTGAAAGCAGTAAGGAGCTACTTAAGATTGCAGGCATGTATTTTCTTTTTGGATTTATTTTTGTAAATAAAAATAAAGATATATAATGTTGGTCTTTATTCATATACAGTGTGTGTAATATATAGCCAAAAGTATTGCTAAACCATGAGCTTAAACTTTTCTGGGAAGGCTTTGCCCCATGGGATCAGTAAAGTCTATCTATCTATCTATCTATCTACACAAGGTTTAGGAGCGTCCTTATGGAAATTTTTGACCATTCTTCAAGAAGCACATTTGTGAGATCTTGGAAGCCTTCTCAGAAGAGTTGAAGCTGCATGTTTTTGGACTGTGGGAAACTGGTGTACCCAGAGGAAACCCTTTGCACTGGAGAGAACATGCAAACACCCTGCATACAGATTTCAGGCAGGAATCAAACCTGACTTTAGTATGAGTGAGACACTGCAATAATAGTAACAACTAAGTGTATTATAAAAAATATCCACCTTGTTTTTAATTTTTTTTTTATTTCAAACGTTCATTATATTGAGATATACTCACTCATCATCTATAGCGCTTTATCCATTGCAGGGCACACACACACACACTACGGGCAATTTGGGAATGTCAATTAGCCTAATCTGCATGGCTTTGAACTATGGGAAGAAATCGGAGTACCCAGAGGAAACCCACTAAGTTCAGAGAGAACATGCACACATACTTCAGGAGGAAGTCAAATCTGGAGGTGCAAGGCAACAGTGCTACGTGGAACCACTAAGATTCTTTGCTGACCCTTTTTATATATATAGTATTATTTTACTATTGTATATATATATAGTTATTTTGTGTATGTAGAAAATGTTCGAGATCTTTGAGTTCATCTCGTAAAAAATGGGAGAAAAACAAAAACAAAAGTGTTGCGTTTATATTTTTGTTCAGTATATATATCAGATCAACGCCAATGGAAATGAAAAAACTTTGTATAAAAAGTATGAGTGAGACGCTATTAAGTAAATCTATTATTTAAAAAATAACCACTGTGGGTTTTTTTTTAACCTATTTCAACATTTAATTTTACTGAGATATACTGTGTATAAATAAAAGCTTGCGTGACTTTTATTTTGCCCTGTGAGAGTATGGCAGTCTTCTCCACCCGCCGCGGTGACGCCACATCACTACACAACAGTGGGAAGTCCAACATCTGAAAAGCTTCATCTTTCCGGATCAGAAATATTCACTTTATACAGGTTTGTACTCATGACGAGCATTTTACATTTTACTGATTATATATTAATATATATCATACCGGGTGCGCAAGGTGAATAAAAGCGCTCTGATGTGTTTATTAACTGGTTTTTATTTATTGTTGTTGCCTAACCAATACGCTAGCTTTACCGACTTACAGTGTTTACTCAACAGTTTAGTCTCACGTATGAATTTGACGTTGAATGATAGTAATAATAATAATAATAACTCGTCGGCGTACAGCTCACACTTCCGGGTTGCTGTACGTGTAGTTGTCTTGAATACGAATACGGCGTTTACTCGTCTTCACTTGGCATCTCCATCATCTGACAAATGCAGTTCAGCAGGTTACACGTCTCAATCCGCGCTCTAGGGCACTAAATAGTGTAGAATCATACAGTAGAGATGGACTCTGGTGTCGCACTGTATGGAGACGTAGTGTCTGGTTTAGGATGTAACTGCCTGGGCAAAAATAGAATCATTAAGATTCCATTCCGTCATCTTTAACCTTGATCACAATGATTCCTAATGCTTCCAGAAACACTCTTTCCTGCTCCATTAGTGAAGATAAACTCCATATACGTTATTATCAGGTCATTCAGTAAATTCAGGTCGTCAGCTGACTTCATTTTGTTTCCACATAAAGTTGCTGAAGCAACCCCAGATCATATCACTGCCTCCAGAGGCTTGTACAGCCATGGCCAAAAGTTTTAATAATGACACAAATATTATTTTTTGCAAAGTCTGCTGATTCAGTGTTTTTAGATCTTTTTGTAGCATTTAATAAGTGTCAATGTAATTATTAATAAAAAGCCATTATGTTTATGCAATGAGTCAATATTTGTAGTGTTGACCCTTCCTTATGAAAACCTCTGTAATTCGCCCTGGCCTGCTGTTAATCAACTTCTGGGCCACATCCTGACCGATAGCAGCCCATTCTGGTGCAATCAGTGCTTGGAGTTTGTCAGAATTTTTGGGGTTTTATTTGTTCACCTGCGTATCGAGAATCAAGCTCAAGTTCTCAATGGGATTAAGGTCTGGGGAGTTGCCAATGACCCAAAATTTTTAATGTTTTCTTCCCCAAGCCACTTGGTTATCACTTTTAGCTTATGACAAAGTGCTCCATCATGGTGGAAAACGTATTGTTCTTGGATAGTTGGAAGAAGTTGCTCTTGTATGGTGGTGTTGTACTATTTATTTTATTTATGGCTGTGTTCTTAGTCAAAATTGTGAGTGAGTCCACTCCCTTGGCTGAGAAGCAACCCGACACATGAATGGTTTCAGGATGCCTTAATTTGTTCGATCAGTATCAGAGGGACCAAATGTCTTCCTTGCGTACTTGGTTTATATTTTTTTAACGACTGGTTGCCCAAAGTCACCAGGGTTTGTATATACACATTTTCATTTGTATTTTAACATTTGCTCAAAGGACAACAGGGGCAACTTAGTCGTGGTGGGGTTTGAACCTGGAACCTTCAAGACCATAAAGCTACGGTTTGATTCTTTCAAGGTTAGGTTTCAAATCTTTCATTGTATATCAGTGTGTTTTAGGATTAAATTTAGTGCTGGCTCATATTACTGTTTGTTCGCATACAATCCGCTGGGAGCTCTCATTTCCGCAACCTGCTAACGAACCCGTAAATGTATTAGTAGGAAATCTAAACCTGAAATTGAGAATGTCTAAAAGCATGTGGACACCTGACCGTCACACCCATACATCGTTGTATTGAATGCTTTTGTGTGCTGTAACATTATTGACTAGGTTAAAGACTAGCTCAAACCTGTGTGATTGTCAAGTCTCCATAATCCTTTTTCCTTGTATGGTAACCTCTGGATCAACCACAGACCTGATGTGAATAAAGCATGCAGACCAACTGTTTACTTCATACATCAGTAGTGGTAACAATTCTTACCTGAAAATCAATCTATAAAAATGTACAGGGTACTGTAAGACTGAACAATTTTATTGTGCTTGTTGTAAGCTGATAATTAGTACGCTGCCTGATCATGGCGTCTTTTTTCAGGCTAAACCCATGTTATGAATAACTAACCTAAATCCACCAGAGGTATTCGTCCTTTGACGGGCTCTTTTCAACATCCCTTGTATGATTATTGTTTGGCTTTTTGAATTCTGCCAGTTCTTTGTTTCTGCTTGGGCTCGGTCAAGAGGTGTTACAAAAGAGTGTGTACTCTTCTTGGAGTGTTTTAATTACTTACTTAAAAAAAAAAAAAGCATAAAAATGTTTTCCTGAACAGAATTTGATATAAAGTTTAAAACATATTAATGTATATAGGCAAATCTTTTTAGTAGTTTTTAGTTTTTTTAGGCGATTCTGAGTCTACTGAATAAATGTCTGACTGTGGCAGGTACTGTGATTAGTGTTTATCTGTACTACTGCAGTCGTTCCTCATCCAGGTGATAACAGGGTGTGTGTCCTTCTATGGTGGCATTAGACACTCTGTATATGTTGTTTCAGATTTCTAAGAGTATGCTATAAGCTCTTCTTTTTCTCGTTTCAGGTCAGATTCATTGTTCTTGGGTTCCTGATCCCACCTTTTATTTTCATTCCAATCCAAAAGGCCATGAGCCAACCCATTCCTCGGGTGCAGTATGAGCCTTCGCACCACAGGGGGTGCTCTGTTCACCTCCCTGCACCCTAACCTGTTTGTGAGCAACAGTGGGGAGAGTGTCGGCGGTGGTGGTCGTGGAGGAAAGCGGTGGGGCTCTCTATCTCTGAAACCCATGTCTTCCCTGCTGCACACCATGGTTCCTCCAGGGTACATTGCACTGCAAGAAGAGCGTCTGGCCATGGTGGACTCCCCCAAGCCAGAGACGCACCAGAATGGATTTCACCGTGAAGGTCGGCGCCTTTCTGAGCGTTCCGGGGATGGCCGATACAGCGAGACAGAGCCCATGCTACCTGAGAACCGGCTCTCAGGAGAGGAGGGAGACGGGGAAAAGGAGAGTGAAGAAGAAGGCCAGAACCCGGTCATGCAAAACATGCCCAAGGAGTCACCATTAGCCATGGCTCTGCAGATTCTGGTGCCATTTCTGCTGGCCGGCTTTGGCACAGTGTCAGCTGGCATGGTGTTAGATATAGTGCAGGTGAATCTCATGCTTCATCATCACATCAGTCTGTAAAAAGCGCATTTAGTGAAATAACATAAATTTTAACATGGACTTAAGAAAAGCAATACTTCTGAGTTTATTCGTTTCAGCTTTATGTAATCGAAGATTGTTTTGCATTCCTTGATGCAAATCCACAGTGCTGGCACAGACCTGAGAGCAAGAGAAGGGAGAGAAAGAGGAGACGCTAGAAAAAAAGAGAGGTGTGGAGAAAGATAAATAAGCAGAAGGTCAAAGAAAGGGAATGAGAACGCCTGAATAAGAGTAAGAGAAGAGATAGAAAAGAGAATGTCAAGACAAATGTTGGGTAACAGAGAATGAAAGACATTATTGTGCTTGTATAGTGCATTAGTGTACTGTGCCGGAATTTAAAGTGAATATGCTGATTGGTCAGCCTGAAAGAAGATGATAACATCACTACTGGCAGTAATGCAGAAAAACCAATATTCTGTTTTTTATTATTTTTATTTATTTTATTTTTTTACGTATGTAAAAGAATGTTTTTGTTATTGTTGAATGCGAAAGTTTGCATAACCTTGGGGGAAAAAAGGGAAAAAAATAAATGTATTTCATACCACATGTAGTTTCAGTTTCACAAATGTTCTTTCACAACTAAAACTGAAAAGAAGTTGCAAATTATCCAACCAAACCCGCACTGTTATTCTAGAGCAAAATAAAATGATCCAAAATGCCATGGGAGAGAGATCGAACCATACAGAGGTCTCAGCCCATGGCAAGTACTCGCTCACCTGTCTGCTGGGTGCAAACTGACCTCATGATTCATATCATCAATCTGAACAAACTGTAACAAGCTTGCTTACAAAACCTGGTGCCTGAAGTCTGAAGCCAGAAACACAACAGCTAGACAAAGTCAAAACAAGATAAGAATATGATCATGAATAGAAGAACATCTCATAAACATAAACATATGCGTTGTGTTATAAAGCTGATTTTTGTTTAATGTTATACTGGGGATGTTTATATTTAAGACAAATCAATGACTGGGTGGTGTCATGTGGGCCAACTGCAAGGCTGAGTCACTGTAACTTCCCAGTGGTTGGTTATTCTTCAGTAATAGCATGTCTTCAAATTGCTTTTGAATTATGATTATGGCTAATAATAATTTTCTATATTTTATATGTAGTGTGTTATGAGTATATGAAACAAATTACTGTAAACATGAAACTAATTAGTTTCCATTTTCAAATAGATCATACATGCTGTTTAAAAAATAAATAAATAAATATATATATTTTTTCTCTCTCTCTCTCTCAGCATTGGGATGCCTTCAAACACGTCACAGAAATCTTCATCCTGGTCCCTGCTCTCCTGGGTCTGAAAGGAAACCTGGAAATGACGCTTGCCTCCAGACTCTCCACAGCAGTCAGTGTCAAGCTCTTTTTTTAAATTCAGCATTTAGGGTTTTTTTTCCAGGTTTCATTTTTGTTTTGTTTTTTTAATCATTGCGCAACAAGGGTAATAAGATTTTATTTTAAGGGTTGTAAAGTTAAATCATGCCATTGGCACGTTCTCATCTACACCAACTGATAATCGTCAGTGAATAGTCGTGACGCACCATACTGTACATACATCAGCTTATTTCATTGCAAGACATGTCACAACCGTGGTGTGTAGCAACATGTGAGGAATAAAACACATGGGTGTGGTGGTGTGATGTGGCAGAAGTGGAGTGCAATTACTTTTACCATCATGAGGTTGATTATTTTCTTAGAAGTATACATACTGAAGTGTTTGAATTCTTTTGCCAAATTGTGCAAATTACAAACCACCGGATTATTCATTCATTCATTTGTTTCTTTAATTATTTATTTATTAAAGAGCAGGTTGTATGCTTCTTGTGAAACTTGTGAAATTCAACTTGCTCCTTTCAGAAATTTTCACCATATTTTATTCTTTATGCAGATTGCAGTCTTTATAATTAATTCTCTATATTAAATTGGGTGTGTCCATCCTGTACAGACCCTTATTTTAACGCGAGAGGTTTACTAATCATATATATGCTCATAAAGCCTGTTGAACGTCCCTACAAGATGTATAAGTAAACGGATGTATTAATTTGAAACCTTTCAGAAATGATACAGTATTATGAATAAGGAAAGACATTCGCAACAAATAGATACTTCAAATGAATTGCTTTTGACGTCTAGGTTTTGGGCGTGATGTGTATACAGGTGGCATACCTGTACAGCTCATCTACAGCCACTGAGGGTTTTGCTTCTCTGTATGCTGTAGATTCATTTGTATTTTATTTGTATAAGTTGTGCTCTTTTTAACCTTTTTTTTTTAAATAATAGGTTGTTTGTCTGAGATGCTGTTTCTGGGTGTGCTTTCATGCTTAAAAAAAATAAGAGTTTTTGATTGATTATGTGCGGTACAACTATTGTTATTCGTATTGTTTCCTTCCAGTTACATCAGCACGCGTTGTGAAGACAGACAGACTTGTGTCTGTCATGTGAAGATTGTGTGTATTTGCTGGTCCACTCTGAGAAAGAAGCTATAAATTTTGTATCTTTCCATCCACACAATTCTTACAATCTGGAGGTTGCTGACGCAGCACTTACTTCTGTAGGCTTTGTATTTTTTCATACGTCTCTCTCACAAGCAGCAGCTCAGAGTGTCAGGAGGGGGGTCACCCTCAGTGTGTGAAATAGCTAGCGTTCCCCTGCTGAATCTGTCATTCACACTCGAGGTGAGATGACAAACAAACGCTGCAGTGGAAAAACTCTGGCATTCTGTTTTCTTCTCACACAGCTGTCACAGTCACAACCCTGCCGCTTGCTCTTTCTTCACTATGTAGAGTTAACCTGTGCTTTTATTTATTTTTCCTCTTTTTCCTTACTGACCACACAGACAGTTTGTGGTCTGATCATTATGTAATAGGCAAACAAATGTTCTACTTTTTTCCCCTGCGCAGATCTCATGGTACGAACTCAGGATTTGCGGCAAACATCTGTTCCAAGTTTAAAGACCAGTTTTCTCACACTTTCTGGTTTATTCACACAACACTGCTACTGTCTGCCTTTAGCTATGACATAGTCCAAATTTTACCGTCTGTTTCATTATTTCTTCATTTTTGTTATTGCTTTTTTCCCCCCCACATATAAAATCCTGGAAAATCCCTTTACGGGAACAAGTTACCTCAGAATTACGCAGATATTGTTCCGAAAATTACAGCTTTTCATAAATTAATATTTCCCCTTTTGAATACATTTTGATAATCTGACAAAACATGTGACAAAAAGATCTAAAAAGACTGGAGCAGCAGAGTTTCTGAAAATGATTATTTGTGTCTTCTCAAAACTTTTGTCTGCTATACATTCTCCGTGAGTACAAACTGAAATTATTAGTTATGTCTGCCATGCATATAAATATCCAACAACTTGATCAGCTTTAAACTGTCAATAATAAAAAGTGAAAAAATACTGCTGATTCTGTTGATTCATGATTAACCCATTTTTATTGGGTATTAATTTAAATGTCTATTATTGATCTTATTGACCCTTTCTCCATTTTAACTTGGTTGATTTTGGACCGTCGGCTTGGATATTTACACTTGCACTTTGTGCTCAAGTTTGAGAGAGCATTAAAGAGGTTATGTTTGTCAGGCAAATGTATGTCAGCAAAAGTAAATCAAAAGGATCAATCATGAATTTTTGTATATTAAAAAGAAGTCGGTTTAAATACAGTGTGTAGATTCTGGAACATTTAAACACCTGTTTATTCTAACAATCTTCAGCATCTACATTTGGAGAATTCATTATTTTCTTCACTGCCGTAAAAAACTAAGACATCTATTTGCAGATCTAAACAGTCCGGTCAGGTTTTGGCGAAGAAAGTGATTTTTATGTGTTTTAATATTTCAGTGTATGTGTGTATATATATATATTACGCTTTCAAATTTAATATAATTAATTGTTCAGCACTAGTGGAATATACTGTATTCATATGCTCATGTTTTTTCTGATGCCCCTTCAGGTGAATGTTGGCAAAATGGACTCGCCCATAGAGAAGTGGAACCTCATCATTGGTAACTTGGCTTTAAAACAAGTAAGAGTAAACTACTGAATTGTATGTTGTTTTTTAAAACTTGATAGAGCCACTCAGTCCAACCCAGATCTGCAGTGTGGTCGCTACTAAGTTTAAATTAAAAAATTAAGATTTTTCTACTTTGAGGATACACAAGAATTTGGATCAGTTATGAAGGCAAAGCATGGACACCGTTATTAAAGAACATTTAGATCATATTCAGAAGTTGAGATCTAAACTTTGGAACTGAAATAAATACAATGAACATTTTTGCTTGTAGTGATGAAGAAATATCTGCGAAACCTAACTTCATCCATGTGTCTTCAGGTGCAAGCTACAGTAGTAGGCTTTCTGGCAGCTGTGGCAGCAATTATTCTTGGCTGGATCCCTGAAGGAAAGTTCCAGATGAGTCACGCTGTGCTGCTCTGTTCCAGCAGTGTGGCCACGGCCTTTATCGCATCCCTGCTGCAAGGTACATATCAATTGAATAGTGCCACAGTCATTTAGGTGGACTGAGTGAACAATATAAAAATGGTCCCGGTTCTGTTTCCATGTAGTGCTTTTATTAAAAGGTGCAGAAAATATATAAATCTGAACATTTTTGCTACTGGTCTTCACATCAAATTGCACCTGATAGCTAGGCTGTGACTACTAAATGGAGTTTAACATTTTCTTACATAGCTAAGGTTAAGCATCAAGATCGTTTTGCACCAAACCAGATGGGATAGTGTTTGACAATAATATGAGCACTGAGACAGATGGCCTTGATACACTGGCAAATATTCTGCTGTTTTAAAGCAGTATCTACAGGGAACATTGTCTACTAAATGGTGTTCAAACCCCTGATCTTGAGTGAGAGTGTGTTGATGGTGTATAATCAGAGCAGAGTCAGCATCTGCAAACCACTAAACACTCATTATCTCTTTGCTGTTGGTGCAGTTTTGTGCAGCTGTGTTTTTGTGTGTTGGACCAAACCAGCAAACTTGGTTATAGGTACAGGTTGTTTCTTGGGACTGTTTAACATTGACTTTTTAATGCAATTTAGCAGTAGAATTGCACATATTTTATGGAGAACAATTATATGAATTACATGAATATTACAGGCTCTCAAAGCAGGTATTTTGAGTTTAGTGTAGAAATTATTAAATAATAAATGTATTGTAGGTAGTAATAATGATAACAATAATAATAATAATAAGTTTATGGATAGATGCAGATTGCTTCTCAATTGATAACATAAAAAAACACATCAGTCCCAGTCCATTAATACTGCTCTAATGTCAAAACACTGGGACTGTAGGTTCATTTTTACAAGTGCTGTTCAAGTCAAACCCCAGACTTGTGATGAAATCTCTTAGGAATTCAAGCATAAACTTTGACAGTTACAGAAGACTTCAGCTTTCCCTGAACATCCCTAAGCACGTTTCCCTGAACATTGAGGGAGCGGAACATCTGATCCTTGAAAATCAATGGGAAACTTGTCACCAACTTGCAGAAGAGATGCATCTATCTGTGGAAACTGTATATACAATCATTCACCAACACCACTTGCACGTTATAGAAACACAACTGGGAGTTATTGCCACATCCCCCATACAATTTTGGGCTCACGCCAAGCCATTACCACATGTTTGGTTCATTGGGAGGCCAGCATTTCAGACGCAAAGCAGGCAGTTTGGCTTCGACGTACCAAGAAAACTTTCTACCTTGATTGTATCCAAGCACTAGTGAAAGGCCAAATAAAAAGTGCATGCCAAATAAAGCAAGCTGGTAAAGCTGGACAAATAAAACTTGTGATTGATGAAAAAAACATTTAGTCACATGTAGTGAGAGCTTTTTTTTTCTCAAATTTTCTGTGACAGGTATCATCATGGTGGGTGTGATTGTGGGCTCAAAGAAGACAGGCATCAATCCTGACAATGTAGCCACGCCAATCGCAGCTAGCTTCGGTGACCTTATCACGCTAGCCATCTTGGCCTGGATCAGTCAGGGGCTCTATAACTGTTTGGGTAAGTATGTGTGGGAGAAAGAGAGAGTGAGAGAGAGATGACAGGGAAAGAGAGTGACAGTGAAAGATGGAGAGAGACAAAAAGACTCAGACAAGAGACAGAAAGGAAAAAAAAGCCAGTCACAGGCAATCAAAAGAAAGCAAGCAACAGTTAGGCTGAGAGAGAGAGAGAGAGAGAGAGAGAGATAATGAGAGAGAAACTGATGGACCGAGAGAAAGAAAGTCACAGGCAAGAGAAAGACAGAGTGAGGAAGACATGAGAGAAACAATCAGAGATGTACTGAGAAAGAGAACAACTAATAGACGGACAGATGAACAAAGACAGGACAAACAGAATGAGAGAGAGAGAGAAACAGTCTTCACATCAAATGAAGGCAAACGGAGAGTGAAGAACAGAGAGAAAGCAGAACAGAGAGGAGGAACAGAAGTTTAAACCATATAGGAAATCAATAGGCCACTTATGTGTATTTTTAGTGAGCACCACAAGATGGCAGTAGAGTAAATGGCATTTTGAATGCTCAGTGTCCTGATCTGCTCTATCAGTGTGCACTATCTGTCTTCACACTGAACTGTTCTACTGCATTCAAATGTAACATGTGTGTTAGATTACCTAAGCTTAAGGAGACTGTGTCATGTATGTCTGCTGGAGTGAAGGTGTGAGGCGATATATAGTGTGCAAACCTGAGTAGCTGACATGTTTTATATCAGGAATGTGCTGCTAATGAGGCGACCTGGGCTGAGTGGAGAGAACGCTGCACAATAGCACTTCTGTAGCAGAGTTCATAGCTTTCCCATCTCTCTTTCCCGGTCTGTCAGACGGCTGGACTAGTGTAACATATGAATGACTGATTCAGATTCATTATCACAAACATATATAAGTTGTGTATATGAATACTTCACGGTCTGGGTGTATTATCTAATTCTACTGATTATGTACATTGGTGTTGCGTGTGTATGCTGAGAAGATGTTGAGGAAAAGTTGCCAATTCTTCTAACACAGGACATTATTTTAATATTTATAAAATAACCGATGTTAAAAAGCAAATGTTTTTGTATTTCTTCTTTGTCTGTATCTGTTCTCCAGCCTTGTCTGGCTGACTCTCTCTCTTTCTCTGACTGGTTGTGTCTCTTAATGTATTTCTTTTTTTGTCTATCATTTGTATTCTCTCTCTCTCTCTCTCTCTCTCTCTCTCTGCCTGTATGTTGGTCTACAACCTTAGATTTTAATCACTGTATCTTGTAGTTCTATCTTAATCTTGATTCACTTTCTAATTACTGATTATATTGAACTTACTCGCCTACCAATTGACTGACAGTTTTTCCATGCATGTGTGCGATGACAAGGCATAAATCATACACAGCAATACATAACAATTAAAGACAACAACAATTAAAGAATCTAATGTTTTAACCCTTAAATAGGAAACCCGTAGCTTTTATATAAAGAAATAATACATTACATACATGTTTCTCTTTGAATTCAGAAAATAAAAGAAAACACAGATTTGCGCGCGCGCACACACACATATACACGCACACACACACACTTTCCACCTGCTGACACACCCAAACCAAAGGCAAATGTACTTGCAACTCCCACACGCTCAGTCACGCACAGTGTCCATCTTAATTGATTTGTTTTCTTCTGCTAATGAATCAATGACACCGTGCCTTTCCTTTTTACCTTTTCTTTCGCCTGCCTCTTTCTCAGCAACTGTCTGAGAGGTAAAGTGAGGTGAACAGACCGTGCCAAAACCCAGCCAACGTGCCAGTCAGCAAACAGGCGCTCATGCCATCATGAGCCCGGGCCGAAGCCCAGTTGGGCCTGCTCAGACTAAATATAGTCACACAAACTCAAACATTCCCAATTAAGGATTGGACGACTCGAGCTCATGTCAATCTATGCAGATTTGTTGAGCAGTGATGATGAAGATGTTATGGAAAGCTAAGTTTGAGGCGGTTAGAGCGCATTAAAATCCTCTGCGTAATTTTGTAAACAGCGACCCTTATTCAGTAGCGTTGCACTCTAAGGAGTTCAGTCCTGAGCTCCAAAAATGACGTACGAACAAATGTGTCAGATTCAGGAAACCAGAAATGATTAGTGCGAAAATGTGCATGCTCCCACCCACTCTTTCATTTATATGTCATAAGCATGCATGCATCTCAGTTTACCCTCATATACATCTCATTTATAACTCATGAAGCCCTTCATGTACTTCATACATACGCAGGTGGTGTGACAGTGAGTCAATATAGAAAACATTAATCAGATAATAGTAATGCAAGGTGTGAAAGGGGGGAAAAAAAATCTGTGAAGCTCAGACAGAGGTGCTGGTCTTCGAGAATCCTGAAAAGATTTGCATTGATTTTGTATCTGTTTTAAATTGGGTTTAAACAGTAAGCTTTGTATTTTGGAATTTATGGTGCTCAAGTTGCAGATTGAACTGCTTTTACAAACAGACATTGTATGTATACAATGATGTATAAAGAACTGTTGGTGAAATTTGCGAACAGTGAAATCTTGATTTTGAATTCAAGTTAGATGTACATGTACGAGTGACTTTCAATGCCTTTTAAAAACCTATTACACTATGCTGTTAGTGTTCATGCTCCTTTTTTTTATATATATATATCTATCTCTTCCAGACTCTCACCCATATGTGTCGTTTCTTGTGTGTGCCTTCTTCATGTGTCTGACTCCGGTGTGGATGATCATCTCATCCAAACACCCGGCGAGCCGACAGCTTCTCTACTCCGGCTGGGAGCCGGTCATCACCGCCATGGTCATCAGCAGGTCTCGTACACACACCCACAATAGTCACGTAACTTTCCCATATTTACAGGTTGACTGCCTGATATTAAAGTTTCATTTTTTCATTGCAGTATTGGAGGTCTGATCCTGGATAAAACCGTGTCAGACCCCAACTTGGCTGGGATTGTGGTCTACACCCCCGTGATAAATGGTAAGACCAGCCGAGTTTCAAACACAGCTTCAAGCCTTAAAGTAAGATTCCCCAAATCTGTTTAATTAAACTTTTGATTTTCAACTCCTTTTGAACATCTTCACCTTCAGGCAGGATTTTAACACTGATGCCAGCGGGGCTTCTTTTATTGAATTGATAATCTGTCAGTTTAGGACATAAAAGTGAAGAATGTTCAGTTAAGAGCTTTGTTCAGTCTTCACTACATAAATTGCATTATGAATGGTAATTATGATCTTCATGTAGAATATTAAGTACTGGGAATAACTGTAGAAGTCATATTTTTAGCAGAGATAGCCACATAGATTTAGAGAGCATGGCAAAAGACCAGAACAGGTTAAACAGAAGTAAGTTTGTTTTGGATGTGTACGCAGTGCAGACATTTATCACAAGCATGACAGATCCTTGAACGCTTTAATAAGAAGTGATAAGTGTTTATTTAAAACACACTCATGTTAAGACACACTCATGTAAGGTGTTAAATCAATCTTGATCAATCTGGCACATGTTAATTTTGTAGGTTTCAGGAAGCCTGCATATTATCAAACTTAAAATAAATAAATAAATCATTCGCTAGTCTAACATAGTTCAGACTTGTGAGAAAACAAGACCGTACTGTATTGGTGTGCACGTCATTGCTACAGACAAACATGCACATATCCATCAAATGAATGTCGATGCCAATCACCAGTAACCAGATCCACTGGTGTGGTGTTGCCACAACTCTTAACTATTAAAGCGCAGACACCCAGCACTTACTAGAGAGTATATGGTACAATCTGTTCTTATCCAAGTAGTTCTAAGATCAAGATTATGACCAAGATTATGTGGGACTACTTGGACCAAGATCCAAGTAGTTCCACATAAAGAAGCTGAGACCTAAACAGACCTAAAGTGCCGGATTATCAATCAACACTAACTGTTTCAAAATAAATTATCAGATAACTTTTAAAGGCAGGAATCTGTAAATGCATACAGTAGATTCAATACATAGATAGACATACATTTTTTATTTTTCATCTTGATATGGGCTGTAAGTGGTTAATATCTGTTGGTGTTTCTCTGGACTTCACAGGGGTGCAAATCATTAATTCATGATCTCACCCACAAGACAGAAGTTGAGGCTCAAATGTGCTTGCTCAGTCCAGTGTATTTGTTTTCTGTAAATCTCATTAGCTTGATTAAAAAATAATTGAAAGTGAAACTATTTTAACATGGTTATATTACTATTTAAGTTTTTGTTTCTAGTTAGCTATGGAGCCACAATAAAAGAATCAATAATAATAATAATTAAAAAAAACTCAACTAACAATTGCAAGGGTTCAGATTGTGCTCATCAAATCTCCTGTAAATGCACATTGTGTTTCATTATACCTTTAAATGTCATCATCTGTGGAGCTGCATAATTTACTAATTTGCTTTACCGCTTTGCAAAAACTTTTATTAGCCCATACAGACTTAACTGTGGAAGTCTTAAAGCAAAGATTTCTTCTCATCTTCCTCTCTGCTTGCTCACAGAAAGCCATGGGACACCAGCATTTTAACTTTTTTTTTTTTTCTTTTTTTTTTTTCTCTAAGCGCTAGGGTTTGCTGAGTCAACATGAGAGTGCTTTTATAAATTGAATGGTTTATTTTAGGGACACCTTCTATGAATGAACAACGTCCTTCCTCAAGTTAGGTTTTTAAATTTCTTTCTAGTGAGATTAATTGGATTCAAAGCCACAGTGTGCTTTCTAATACTTTTGTAGTAAAAAAAACAAGCACTGATACAAGCCTGGTACAATCGCGGCAAAAAAAAACCGGATGTGACACATGCCTGGTGAGACGCTGATGCGAGACACTGACTTGAGCACTAACACAAGCCAGACGAGACACTGACGTGAGCCACTGACATAAGACACTGTTTCACGACACTGACTTAAGAACTGATACAAGCCTGGCGAGTCAGATTGCATCGTTCAAGATTCTGAAGTTTGTTGGCAGAAAACTGGATTCTTCCTGTTTTTTTTTTTTATTGTTTTGTTTTTTTTAATAAAGAAAAATTGTCTGATGTTGACATCAGTGTATGTGATAAGCAGACAAAAGCTTGTAATTAAAAAATATATATATATATTTTTTACCTTTTTAGAGGCTTTACTGTCATTCTAAGCAACTCGGTCATACCGTGATCTCTGTTGTACTTTTGTCAAATCAGAAGAAATTGTTTAATTTCATATTGTTTCCTTTTTCTTATTGGAATAATTTACATTTAGGCAGTTGTTGCATATCTAATAGTTTTATGGTTGTTTTCACCTCTATGGGTAAACTTTGTAAAAGTTTCTGCTTTTCTTTCCTTTATGACTGGTTGTAAAGATTTATTACTGCACATATGAACAGCAATCAGTTCTACTTGGCCATGTCAAAAATTGGAAATGAGTAGAGCGAGTGAGTGATGGAGTATACTGTAAAAATGAGGGTGTATATTAAGATGAAAGACAGGAAAGATAAAACCGTAACTCTTAGCAGGAAGTGATAAATGGATCGCATTATTTTAGCCAGACTCAGGACTGATAACGCTTTTAGTCTGGAGAGTGGATCTGAGTGATAATTTAACATTCGCTGTGCAGGTATTGGTGGAAACCTGGTGGCCATCCAGTCTAGCCGCATCTCGACACACTTGCACTTCCACAGCACCGCAGGAGAGGTACCGGATGAAGCCAAGGGATGCTACTATCCTTGCAGAACCTTCTGTGGCTCGGGTAACCTTACACAAATCTCATACAAATCTGCACAAATGCATCCTATTCATCTTATCTCTTTACAAAACATTCCTAAGATCCAATATGGATAAGTTGCACTTTTGGCATCCCATGGTATGATGATAATCAAAAGGAAGTGTTGGGTTTGGATTTGCTTCTCGTTCCATGGTGATCCTGGAGTTTTTGTTTAAATATCTACCAAATGCGAAATAAATGCCTACAAATACAAGGATGATGCATCTATCTATTTGGCTTTCTAAGTGTGTTCGTTCTGTGGCTGTCTTTATTCGTAAATGCGCCGATGAGTCATGAGGGTCGCTCGAGAAAACAAAGCCAAACGCAGACTGCCGCTCAGCCGCCTGAGCAGAAAGTGAAGGACAAGGAGGGGTTAGATGAAAGGGAGAGAGAGATAAAACTCAGAACTTGATTAAGTGCATGCACAGCTTACAGAACAGTGTGTATTTAACTGAGACTGGGATTTTGTGCAGCTCTGTGTAGTATAAACAGTAGAAGTGAAAGCCAGCACAGAGGCCTAGAGCTGGCAGCTCTTAGGCTTTTAGCACACATTTCTCGAGTTTGCTCTCAACTCGGTGAAGAGAAATTCTGGGTACAGATGTCCAAGCGCAAAGACACACGCAGGGTGCAGCGCCTACTGCCAGGCTGCCATTACCATCTGGAGGAAGAGGCGTAAATTCTCAGGTCTCTGTGGTGGATGAACGCTTGCCCGAAACTCGGGTCAGAAACTGAAAAAGAGAATTTCGACATATATAAAGACACGTATAGCTCAGTGAAGGTCCTTTAGTGATCTGTATATCACTTATTCATATATAGTCTGTTATTGTCTACATATGGGTCACATGTATGTGTATGCATGTGATGCATGTTTTTTTCTTCTTTTGTTTCAGGAGCTAATCACAGGTCAGCACAAGTGCTGCTTCTGTTGGTAGTCCCAGGCCACTTTATCTTCTTGTATACCATTCACCTGATGAAAAGTGGCCACACGACCTTGACACCCATCTTCATGGCTGTGTACTTGGCTGCAGCGCTGCTACAGGTCAGTCTGTTCTTCAGTGTGCATTCAGAAAGTACGTACTGTATAGCGTGAAGGGATGTTCTCCAGCCTTGTTGTAATGTTAATCTGATGAAATAAAAAATGATTAGGAATAATTTTAACTTCAAATAAATGAGAGAGTGCGGATACAGAACAGAAAAACAGCAGGCTGGCACATTTAGACCCTAAAAGGAAGGTCATCGTTTTACATTCCCCACCACAAGATTTGCATTTACTTGCAAGAACAAGTCAGACATTGTTTACTGAATTCAGGTATTCAAATATATAAAAGAGGAACCCTTTAAAAGCACATAACAAAGATCAAGCAGTGTCAGCTGCATGACCTCAGGCTAGATTTATTGAACAGGACAAAATAATAATTTCTACCTAGATCTATGGTTGGACACAGACTCAGCAATGATTCTGGCCAAAAGCTTTTTTTTTTGTTTGTTGCTCTGCTGGGAACATAAGTACACACAACAATTCTCTGGCATTGATAGTTCTATAGAAAAAAACTAGCCATAAGGTTAAATAAATAAAAAGTTGGCGTTCCAGTAAACAGATTTCCAGAAGTAGATCCAGGCAAAGCTTTAACGTCTGCTCGATAGACATGAATTTTAATGAGACAACACTTTGCCCAAAAATAAGCTTTTATTTAATACAATTGGACTTTTTTTTTTTCAATGTAGAAGAAGTGAGAGAAAGTGGACAGTGTAAAGGACATGTACCATGCGAAGACCCAAATTGCATGTTTTGAATTTCGGATGGAAAAAAAATTCTCAGGAATTTTTCTCAAGTGATGTCTTATTGTCAAAGATATAGTACAGTGGAACCTTAGATTACGAGCCTAATTCATTCTGGAAGTGGGCTCGTATACCAAAAGACTCGTAAACCATATCAAATTTTCCCATAAGAAATAATGAAAACTCGAATTATTCGTTCTACAGCCCCAAACAATAAATGCATAAAAATAATTAGTACAATATATAAGGTAAAAATAAAACAAATTAACCTGCACTTTACCTTTAAAAAAAAAAGTAAAAATAAATCCCGACAGATAAGTGTTTCCATTTGTGTGCGTGTGTGTGGAATTAGCCCCTTCCCTCGCCTCGTCTTAAACAGTAAAACTCCTCCCTCCCCCCACCTCATTTTTACAACAAACACATACACAACGGGAAAAAAAATTAATCTCTCAAATGACAGTCGTGTGAGCGCACACTAATGGAATCACTGCTGTAAAGTAAAAAAACAAACAAACAAATGAACCTGAACCTTATTTTTGAAAAGAATCGCAACAGAGCAGAGTTTCTGTGTGCGGTTGTGAAGCCAGGGGGGTGGGGTGTAAAGGCGAGAGAGTGTGTACGTGTGTCTGTGTCAAATTACGCGCGCGCGCACACAGGAGGGAGAGGGAGATGTTGATTATACCAGTAAGAGACGAGCACTAAGACCCAGCAGGGGAGGCGATTACCCATAATTCCGTAGCGCAAGAGATCACTTGACGCTTTGTGTCAAAATAAGAGTGCATGCTCGGCATACTTGTAAACCAAGACTTGCTCGTTTTTCAAGTCAAAATTTATTAAAAAGCTTTGCTCGGCTTGCGGAACACTTGCAAACCGCATTACTCGCAATCCGAGGTACCACTGTACTGTGCAAATGTCTTGAGCCCCCCCCCCCCCCCTCACCTTTTCTTCATACTTTACTTTCAAATAGCCCAATTATTATTATTATTATTTATTTTTTTAATTAGTTGTCCAGGCTTCCTAAAGAACTTTTTTCCATCTGTTGGCAAGTAGTCTGCACTGGTTTTCAGTCCAATGCCTGGACCTGAGCAGTTTCTGACAAATAATTTTCATCATTTGTGAATTCTTCAAGTATTAAAAACACATCTAACATCATATAATATGAAAAAATGTGGATGGCTCAGGGCTTTTGCACAGGAATGTACATCCAAGGAAAGAGGTTTTAACTAGAAAGGATGGACAGTAAAAAGGCTTGTCCTTCATGTTCATTAGCACACAATAAAGCCGCCACATCATGGTGTTAATGTGCTGTACATTCAAATCACCAGTAAGTGTTATCTGTGTTTTATAACAAAGCTGTGTTTTATATCATTATTATAAAAGTGTCATTTAATTTGTAGTCAGTAGTACAGTCAGATCTGCCCTTACAGAGCACCTTCAGTTCCTTCTGACCAATCAGATTTGAGAATTTAAAAACACCATGGCATTTGCCGAGCATAAAACTACTGTATAGTAACTCCACTCACCAAAACCCTTCATTGACATAAGTAACACAAAACTGAGTCTATCTAGACAATCAATTTAGGCAGTGCCTGTGGTTGCACATGTATGAGTGAACACATTCATGAGAAGCATGCTAAAAGTGTGTGGAATGTGCGGCATTCTCGCAGTGTTTATCCTAGTTAGAATTTCTCTGTGCATGAAAAGTGGAAATTCCGATATAGGAGGAAGCTGTGCTATAAATAAACACATGCCGGCCTGCTGAATCTCATTTGCTCAGCAAGCTTCAAGAGACTTTAGTGATCTGTGAGAAGGGTAATACAGACCTCAGCAATAATACTTCAATATTTTTTATCTAGAAGCAAGGCTGTCTATTAGCAATGCTTCATGAATCTTCATGAACAGATCATGGTACAGTGGTGGTGTATGAAGAGAGAGAAGCTCAGTTGAAATACATACAGTAACATCAGGGGATAGAAAGTTGCTTAATTAACAAGCTGTCTGGTTTAAATGTAGTTTAAACTCCAACTGAATCTATCAAAATCAAGATTTTTACAGATGTTGAAATTCTAAAATGAAATTCTATGGTTTCATTTTAATGTTTAATTTTGTGAAAATGGCAAACATTATACTGATATAAGATTTCAAAGTCTAATAAGAATATCCAGCCTATGAGAATTAATGTTGAGATAGTGATGGAAATTATTTAAGTTATTTGAGTTTTTGTTCTTTTCTTTGCCACAGTATGCGAGATGGCGGTTTTGTTTCAGAGTTTACCATGATATTAATATTATATTCTTATTTTGGAAAGCTGTATTTATATTTATGATAAAATTACTGTTAATCCCAATAGGAATACAAAGATTGTACTGTTTTATTTCTCCACTTAAGATATACAACCCTTTCCTAAAATGTACTTCCTGATATACTACAGATTTTTATTCCTAGTTGCAGATCCTGAACCTGGTAAGATGCAAATTTAAGGAGTTTGATGATCCAAACAGAACTGTAGCGATAGAGTTGTTCGCTGTAAACGGATGTCGGCAGGATTTAAAAGAAAATGTCTCGTTTTATCACCAGAAGGCCATGAACAGCATTGCCGCTATTCACAGTCCCCTTTGGACGTATTCTGACAGCAAGACCAATATTTTAGATTTTGGCTGTACACTAAATACATCTGTAATCACTTAATACGTTTGAGATCAAAAGAAGAAAATGAAACCATGGATGGGAATTTCGGGTTTTCATTTTCTGCTAATATTGTCTAGATGCTAATCTGATATTTTCAGAAAGTACTGTGTAGCCAAGCGATTTTCCTTCATAATGTTTTGTGGTGAAAATGGATGGTTTTCATAAGTTTTATAGATCGCTATTATGGGTTCAACAGTCTGAGTATTTGTATTCGTACCATTCGGCACAGGATCTATCGTTCGCGTTGTGAGTCAAGTGAATATAGCCTAGCTTTAACTTGTGCTGAATGATTTTTCTTTGTTATTTTTACTTCAGCGATATGGTATTTGTACAGGTTTAAAAAGTTTGTTTGAAAATCTTTCATTCGGAGCATGAATTTGCCTACATGTTGACTTTGGTGTGTTTGACAGACGAAAAAGGAAACCAACTACTCAATGTCTGGTTTTGTTATTCGGGTGTGTGACCCTATACAGCAACCTGTATAATCCGCATTTTAGGTTTAAAAACAAATGATTACTCTAAAGCTAATAGTTGTATATACAGTGGAACTCCTCTTCTTTAGATATTTTATAACCTCTGTAAATTCAGACTGAGGTTATCATGTTTGTCCTACAAGAATAAAAGACAATCAAGCAACAGTTCGTGATTGTGACAAAGATGTGGTGATTGTTTGCCCTCTTGATTGTTTGAACTCATCCCGAGTTCCTGACCAGCATCTGCTGATCTCTGACCCATGACCTTTGACCTTTACACCACAGAAGGAACTAGGCCTACATGCAGAATTCCAAAGAAAACGAGTGGGCTACTTGTTGCATTAATGGGGACTTGGCGCACGATTGTTACGTATAGACTGAGCCTCCGCAGTGGGCCCATTAGTGAGCCACAGTGGCTGCAGTGTGCATTGGAGAGGGCAAAGAGAAAAGAACCGCTCTTGTCAATGCCGTGGGAAAGTGCTCGAGTGTTCGAGACCACACAAAGACCTGCAGCTTGTGTGACACATGCGGCATATTGATGCCGCCTGCAATACGTCCACATTTTCAAACAGTCATGCTGATATTCATGTTGGACTGTTACTTCTCAGTAGCGGTTTGCAGATTGTCCATGTTAAATAGCTACTATGTCTGTGTATTCTAGGATAAAATGAAGGAAGGTCATTTATAAAAACATGACCATGCATCGTTCGTGCTTAAACATTGTTTAAACCTTCTTTAATATCTCCTTATACCATTATTTGTCTGTCTGACAGACTCCACCTGTTATGGTATACATTTAGACCCACTCTGGTATAATTATTTATAATAATAATCAGGGCTAAAGTGGTAATCTTTTTTAGCAATAATTCTTATCGATGTTCTACATTGCCTTCTTCAGATAAAGTCAGGAAAGGTCACGTTGACTGTTTCTTTTCAGTACTGTATGTATGTATGTATGTATGTATTTACTCACTCACTCACTCACCTTCTTACATACTTACTTAACCATCAACTTCTTGTCTAGTCTATCATACATACATTTCATTTTAACATTTTGAATTTTTTTGTAATAGTAATTTGTGAATGTGAACGTACTACTGGTGCCCTCATACCATAAAAGTGTAAAAAATAATAGTAATGTGATGCTAACTTTTGTAATCTATCAGTTGTGTATGTGTGTGTGTGTGTGTGTGTATGTGTGTGTGTGTGTGTGTGTGTGTGTGTGTGTGTGTGTGTATGTGTGTATGTGTGTGTGTGTGTGTGTGTGTGTGTGTGTGTGTGTGTGTGTGTATGTGTGTGTGTGTGTATGTGTGTGTGTGTGTATGTGTGTGTGTGTGTATGTGTGTGTGTGTGTGTGTGTGTATGTATGTGTGTATGTGTGTGTGTGTGTATGTGTGTATGTGTGTGTGTGTATGTGTGTGTATGTGTGTGTGTGTGTGTGTGTGTGTGTGTGTGTGTGTGTGTGTGTGTGTGTGTGTGTGTGTGTATGTATGTGTGTGTGTGTGTGTGTGTGTGTGTATGCGTGTGTATGTGTATGTGTGTGTGTGTATGAGCTGACTGGCTCCACTGTCGTCTGTGAGGTATAGTTGTGTGCATGTTTGCGGAGGGTGGAAACTTCATCCCCAATCCTGTTGGGTTTCCTAAAATTTGTGTAAATTAGCAAACCATCTATCTTAAGTTGCACTTCGTTTCTGTAGCAACTTCATCACGATTTGTTCCATATCTGTACTGGAGAAGTTTTCCACAGTTTAAGTATAATTACTGCAGTATTTGGAGACAAAATACACTGCAGCTTAAGAAGAAGAAAAAAAAGACTTTAGAAAGAGGCAGCATGCAGGGAGAGAAATCACCCAGTGCGTTATTAAAGAATTTGTAACACAGCTGCATGTATTGCATCTGATTAACAACCTTATATCCTCATACTCCTCAACTTTAATATTTCTTCACATTGGCTAATTAATAAACAGTAGAGAAGCTACTTATTGTCCTCACCTTTATCCAACCTACAGTATGTCTGGGCACCATGCAGGCTAAATAACTGTCCCGCCCTCAGTCACTCCGAGCACCGAGTCTACCTCAGTGGATGGCCTCCCAGAGACTTTCACCTCAGTTTGTCATTCTGATTAATGTGCTGCCTTTCATTTCATTTTCCTGCTAAATGAAAGTCATTCACATACACACACTTGGATAAGATTAAAGCAGGTTAGCCAAATGCGCTGCTGTGGATTGCAGCATTGAATCTTGAAAAGATGCTTAAAGGTGATAAATGTAAAAAAAAAAAAAAAAAAAATTAGGGGAAAGTTGTTATTTTTATACATAAGGAAGTCACTCACTCACTCTCTCACCGTCTATACCACTTTATTTTGTATACCGGCCTGGAGCCTATCCCAGGAGGCTTAGGGCACAAGGCCAATCCATCTCAGGGTACCCACGCATACACGCACTTATTCACACACTACAAGCAATTTTGGAATGCCAAATTGCCAAAAGCCTAATCCGCATGTCCTTTGGACGTTGGAGGAAACCCGCCAAGCACGGGGAGAACATGCAAACTCCACGCACACAGACAGGAGGCAGGAATCGAACCCGGACCCTGGGAGCGCAAGGCGACAGTGGTAACCACTTAGCCACCATGATGCGTAAGGACGTCACATTGAATGACTAGCACGATAGCACAAGTAGGTTGTTCAAAGTGGTTTAATCTTCCATGTGTGCATAAGTAAGAATTGACAAGGGTGAATCGCAATTAAATTGAAATTTGTGTCTTGATGTACCTAGTTAATGAATGGGTTACATCCTGGACCAGTGAGCATTTGACAGAACTTTTCCCTCAGTGTTTGACAAAAAAAAAAAAAAAAAAACCTGTTTTTTCTCATTGTATCAAGATCAGTGCTATAGTGTGTCCATATATTTAGGATAAAATGAGTCCTCTTATATAAGCTACTGCAACTTTTATTATAAAGTTATGTATTACTTATTCTAGAGGTAATTGTACTTAAATCATTGTACATGATTGCATCTTGACTGATTGACTTAATTTCTTCAGAGTTCTCCTTTCATCAGGATTACATACATTTACCACCCACCTACCTACACACACAAATACGCACACACGCTTCCACGATAGGCTTGATTAGTAAAGAAGTATTAGGACTTTGAAAGTTCACGTACAAAGAGACTGATTCAGTTTGTGTTGATTGTGTGTAAGCACTTGTGTTACTATTTTTTGTCAAAGCCTCTTCACCAAAGTGTGTACAGGCAGCAGTCAAGTCGAAATGAATTACCTGACATGGGCTCATCCTAATTTTACGCTCCTCAGTCGTCTCGTCTCCGGCACGCTTGGGGAAATTTGTTAGCGGTTGTGACTCTAAAACATGTTTCTTTTGTGCCTGTCGGTCTCACAGGTGTTCCTCCTGCTGTGCATAGCAGACTGGATGGTCCATGCCATGTGGAAGTCGGGGAAGGACCCGGACAGTTTCTCTATCCCGTACCTGACGGCGCTGGGAGACCTGCTTGGCACCGCGCTCCTGGCCTTGAGCTTCCACTTCCTGTTTTTGATTGGGGACCAGGACAGCGATGTAGGCGACTAGGATCAAACTCTTTCACTGGTCATCTGTTACATCTCTGCCAAAGCTGGACTCGTTGCTTTAGGGCGCATCTAGCCACCGATTAAAGTATGGAGATGACTCTATATCATGTGGTATGAGAGGCATAAAGAGAGGACCAATGAGGATGGGAATTCCTCATCAGTTGGAACATTTTATAGTGCTTTTTAAAGGATTTAAAATTATTTAATATTCAGCTTTTGAGAGATTATTGTATGCAGCTTCATTCCGGTCAAATTCTGGAAAGAAGGTAAGGATCCTAGGAGGTGTTGCCGATCGTTCAGATGTGAACTAAAATTATGAGTTAACTAAATATCAGCCCTTTTTTATCAGTTCACATCACATCCATGATGGAGATTGTTATTTTCTATCTATACTTTCTCCCCTCTTTGCTCTTGTTGAGCAGGATTCTGCACTTTGAAAGAAAATGGTACTTATGTGTTTTGGTATGTCCGCTGTCAGTCTGATGCCTACCTGTACATTTCAGTGTTTACATGTTCTGTTTACATGTATGCAACTTTACATGGCACAAGGCAAGAAATGTCTGCATGTGGGTGAAGACGGCGACGTTTTGTCTTTAATGGCTTATTGTCTATATATGTTTCAAGCATACATTCTGCTGTCTTTGTTGGTTTTTGCTTTATGGGAAAAAAAAATATACAAGTCTGATCTGTTTTTTTTTATACTCAAAATAAATGTTAAGTATTTGTTTATAGTCATCAGAATCTCATGCCTTCATTTTCCCCTCCAACAGTTTAATATCATTACGGTATACGTTCCTGCTGTATAATAATCTTTATGTATTTGTATTTTCAAAAGCCCAGAGCTAATATAATGACTCAACAGCTGAAAGTACTGTAAAAAGTACTGTGGACCCCAGTAGTATTTATAGCTCCATGCTATAAATAAATCCCTCATTGTTCTTCACGCAGTTAAAAAAAATAATAATAATAATAATATAAGCCTTGTATTTTATTCAGCTCTGTGGGATTTATTGTGTGTATAATGTAGAGCCGGTACAGTTCAGACCCTGCAGTGTGTATTTGTACTCCTCGTTAATGAGGACCGTCCAAATCCAAACAGAACAAAGGTCATGAGAGAGAACTCTGAAATCCGAGACTGACTTTCCAGTTCTTGTGAGCGTCCTGCCCGAGTTCATCACTAGAGCAGTGCGGTTTAATTGATTATGCAATTCAATCATTCGTTTCTTGGTCAGTTTCAAATGAAAATCGATTCCCACCTTTTAAAATGTTTAGGTAAACTTGGTCTAAAATGGACAAATTCTTTCAAATATACCACAGCGTTTGTAGAAAATATAAATAGCTTACATCTTCTGCAAATTGCTCACATACAGTGCAGGACTGCTACTCCATCTTTTGAGTTAATGGACAGTTCCCGTCATCTACTGGACTGGAGAGCGGAGCAGAAGAAAACTTTTATCTTTAGATACTAACTTCTCCTTATTTTAATGTGCATTGGATATATTTTTTTTGTAGTTTCTAATGCTTTGAAACCTGTCAGAAAAAGAGCAGCTTGAGACAAATCAGACAATCATCTCTCATCAACGCTATCGAATAGAATTGAATAATAATACAATAAAAAAGAACAATGCCCCAAAATCGAATCGAATCATATTGCCTCGAGAGTCTACTTACAATTCACAGCTTTATTCATTACCACATCGTTCTAACATCATCCGAGACCAGTCATGAATCCACCTCTCCGGCCTGCGTCTAGAAGTGATATAAAATAAATGTAAGCGTAATGTTGCTGAAAATGAGATGAGGTTAATTTCTGTTGTAGAAAGTTATAATAGTGATTTACATTGTGTAAGGAATAAAACACTTAGGGGGTGCTGTTATGGGAAAATAATGAACAGCAGGATGCTGCGGTGTTGTTCGACACGAGTTCCTGTTGTAATATTAAAGTTCCAATAACAGCATGTCGGGAAGTCCTTCTTGTACCACGTCAATTTATCAATGATTCTTTTGTTCTAATTTATTACGATTGTTCCTGTTATTAGTTCATAATATGACAAAAATAACCAATGTATGTCATGTTGGAGAGAAATCAAGAAGCAGTAACTCCTACTGTACATCTTGAAGAATTTCCTGTGCAGTTCCAATGAGCCGACACTGGAGACTCCTTCCATTAATGTTAAATAATAATTTCTTCACAAAAAAAACAAAAAACATAATGAGTCCATAATGTTCTTGTTTACTGATTTATTAAGATGTTATCCAATTATACCACTTGTATTTTTCCTCTTGCTTCCTGTCAGTTGCTTGACCTTCTCTTCCAGTCAGTGGTAACAGAACAGAGACTTTTTTTTTATTTTTTATGGATTGATGGATAAGTGCTTCAGTTACCTGCAGGATGTTGCGTCTCTGACACCACTCACTCTTGTCTCTCTCTCTGTCTCTTTGCATCTTGCCTCCATTTTAGCTTTTCCATATTGTGTCCAGTCATGCAGACAGAGAGTAGGAGCCTCAAAAGAGTGTGGGAAGTTGGTGAGATGGAGCTGAGTCATCAGTTTACTCATGGTTGCTTGTTGGATACATAGTGATGGGTTACTAGCATTCTTTTCTTGCTGAAGTCAGGTTACGAAGGAGAAGTGGAATCATGGGTGAAGTGGTTGTTACCGAGCTGATGGCCCGTAGCACTGAACCAAAAAAAAAAATCATACATGGTCATATTACAACTCGTTCATGTCTCGTCACCAGTAATGATTCTCTTTAAGAAACGTTCAGCTTCCTTAGAGTACCAGTAAAACAAAATTTCGTTTACAGATTACCAAACGCTTCTGTTTATGCTTTTTTGTGAGTAGTTTCAGAACCAGGTACACCTTCAGACGACAAATAAATGAATAACTACAACTTCTTTCATGCGAATCACAAGTCTACTTTTGCTCAAACCACAGTTTGCTCAAACCACAGTTGCTCATGAACTGATGGATCACGTTCACACCTGCGCAGCAGTGACTGGGGAGACAGTGGCTTTGATTGGAAAGCGCTGATAAGATGTTTTAATATAACCCGACTGTGGATAGTTTTTCACTCGCTCCTGTGTATGTAGAACTAATTAAGTCTTAACAGCTTCAGCTTCACATACAACAGCTTCCAACCTGGGAGTTTAATTTTTAACCCAATTTTACAACATTTTCTTCCAATATAACCAAATTCCCACCAATGAGCTATAAAACTAGTCATTAATAATGCATGCTTTCTCCAAGAACCACAAAGCCAGTCATCACAATTTCTTTTACTCTTCATTTTTAACAAGCTAGTTGCTCCTTTACATACACCAGCTACCAACCTGTGAACCTGTGAAGGCTAACACGTGCTTGTCGCTCATCACTGAACATTTGAAGGAAAGTGCTATTTTGTTAGAATTGTCCTGCTTGGTAGGAAAGAGATGAATGTCATGCTACTTAACATCATATAATTCCAACCCAGAGTATATCTTGGATGTCCGACCTCAGATGCCTGTGGCAGCGCTGAGATTTATGTGCATGGTTTTCCAATAACCAATTGACGGGGTGAACGCTTATGAGTTCCAATGGACCTAAACTGTGAGCTTGCTACAAATCCCCAGTAAACCATTAAGCATACTGTATGCCCTCCCTGCACCATTACTCTACTTCCCACACCTTGGAAATGATAGGGAGCCACCCTTTCAGATACTCCATTTGGCTTGGAAAAGCCCAAATCCACATCAGAATAAAAAGGCTGATGTGGTTCTGCGTCTGATGAAAGGAAGACGAACGGAGGAGTGTGGGATGAAGCAGCTGGGGTATTTTCAGCAGAGCAGAGGCCCAGTCTGAGGCTGCGGTGAGGAATTTGTTTTAAGGGAGGGACAGGGTTTGGTAGAGGATGGGGCTTGCAGGTGCACTTTCCAACCGCACACTAAATTAATTTTCACTCAGCAGCAAGGAAAATGTGGGTCGCTATGATTACTAGGTAGAAAAACCTAAAAGAGCATATTAGAGTATAACCAAATGTATACAATTTTGTCTAAATATATTCTCAGATCAGCAAATTCTTTATTTTTTTCATTCTCCTTTGCTAATACACATTTAAGTCCGTTTACTTACAATACTGTGCAAAAGTCCTGAATTCACCCCGCCAGTCCATTTCTTCATATTTTGCTTCCAAAGAGCCAGACTTTCTTCTATTTTTAATGTCATCTTGAGGAATAGTTCTCCAGGCTTCTCAAAGGACTTTTCTCTGGCAACCCTATTTTATGGCAAGTTTTTGTCTCTTATTTTCAGTACAGGCCCTGTACCTGACCAGTTTCAGAGGAATGTTAATTTTTTTTTTTTTTTTGCCATCAAGCACTTTTGTAAGTTGCTCTGGATAAGATCGTCTGCCAAATGCTGAAAATAACCGATGAGAGGGGAAACGAGGGCTGCTGCGGATGTTGTTACTCAAACAACCAATTTTTTCAATTGTTTCTTTAGGAACTTTGCAGCGTGTCGCAGTAAAATACTTGTTTTCATTTTTTTTTATCTTATCTACATCATTTAATTAAATTTAATATGAGGAAATGCATTTCACAATTGAAACCACTAACAGTGATCATAAAAAGTAAACACAGTTGTTATACAGTAAGCGACAATAATTAGTACTTTAACGATTTTCAATTAAACGTCTTAGTGCAGAAATTGACCAATTAAGCAAATGGTCTGGAAACAAAATATGCACGTTATTTACTTTTGCTTTTTAGTATTTAACAAACAGAAAATGAAAGCATGTGCCTTATAGTTGTTGCTTGTTTGTTATTTTTTAATGGATCTTACCGTATGTACCTCTATTTTTCCTGAAATTGTACATTTTAGAAGGTCATGCAGCAGTTAGCATCACTTTTTCTTCCTTACCATGAAAGAACCAGGACATTTCCTTGCAATGCTGTCACGCTGCATTTGCTGATGACATGAAGATCTGAAGTACACTGTGGCATAGACGCCCAGCAAACTTGTGGCTTTATTTTTTTTTTCTCTCTCCTCTGCAACAATTTCTTCAAAGACACCACTTCAAACCGTGGCAGGACATATAAGCTCAGGTCATATAATCAGAGAGCGTGGGCCTTCCCACAGAGCGAAGGAGCTAACGCCAGCACGCCAAGGTCAGCCATGTTGGAAGAGCTTCAATAACATCTGCTCAGCAAGAAACAGTTCCAGGACTGAAAAAAAAAAAAGCTAATCAAAAGAGACATTCTTATACATCAATTTATTTTAAAAGGGGTTTGAGGAGGATAGAGTGTCAGTTTCAGTTGAATCGTTCACTTTGTTTTGCTTTTATTGCGAATAATTCTGTTTTTTTTTTTTTTTAGCAATGCATAATGAGTGGAAAATAATATTTTATATGTGCATTTTAAAGAGATCTCTTTGTAAAGTGAAAAATGGTGACTAAAACAAAACAGAACAACAAAGGAAAAAGATTGGCTGTAGTACAACTGCTTTATCGGGTTTAAATGATAATGTGTACTGTAAGTAGCTTTATGAGAAAATCTCATGAGCAAATGCAAACATTTGGGATACTGGGATTGAAAATATTGAATCGAATTTTGAAAGAGTCAAATCATTTGATTCAGCTGATTATTGAAAGTTTGCAATATTTACTGTTCTTCCTGATCTAATTATGGCTGAAATCAGTGTGTACAGTGTCACAGGGGGACCTGGAGTCTAGCCCAGGAGACTTGGGGCACGAGAAAACCTGAGGACCCAGAGGAAACCAGTGAGGCACAGGGAGAAGATACAAACTCCACGCACACAGAATCGAAGGGAGCAAGATCAAAGATATAGCAATATAATTGTAAGTCTAAAGAACAGAGGCAATACTGAAGTGTATCCAAACACTGTAAACACTCCTGCAGCTCATTCTCATACTACAGTCGCCCAATGGCTTGCAGAAAGTCAAACACGCTATTGGATGAATGACTGTATCACTAAAGGTATCGCGTATAACTACAACGAGTTGATTTGTTTGCATGACATCACTAGGACACTTGATAAAACAATAAAGTACGTACACATCTTTTGGGACAGAAGGAAGGGTGTGCAACTCTCTCTCTCTCTCTCTCTCTATATATATATATATATATATATATATATATATATTCTCACACACACGCACCTACTGTGTATGCACACACAATAGGCTACGTGAATATCATGCTGAAAGGCATCCAATCATAGTGTAAAAAGGAAATCAGATACTTTACAGCACTGAGCTCCAATCAGTGGTTTATATAATTATAGTCATTACATATAAGAACTGATTGTAGATCAGAGATTTCTGCCCAGTTGCCAGAACAGCGTGCATGAATTTACTTTCAGGAAAGTGCTCAGAGCGAACAGCCCGGTGCATGTACAGTATGTACAGTATGTGTGTATGAGAGAGAAAGAGAGAGTGGGTGACAGGACAGTTTTACTGTCATGCTGAAAGGCAGTGCACCTGTTTGGTCTAAATAAATAAAAGTTTGAAAAGTTTTATTTTGGGTTACTGAGATTAAGAATTCGATTGGATATAGCATTAATTACATACATTACTTATTATGTCAGCAGAAGATCCTTGCTCTGATACTATAGTAATATACATATATGTGTGTGTGTGTGTGTGTGTGTGTGTGTGTGTGTGTGTGTGTGTGTGTGTGTGTAAGAGAGAGAGATAAAAAAATTTAATCATTCACACACAAAAGCATGTAAAGAACTGCACAGACTTGCAAATCCTCAGATTTCTGTCCCAATGATCAGATTTCTTTATTGCTCAACAGTAACACTTTACATGAAGGTTCCCTTAACTAACATTATTCACTGCTTTAGTTAACATTAAGAATATTCAGCATTAACAAAAGTGATGTTAACAACAAAGCAAAGTAAGTCCACACATTCATTAATTCATCATCATAAGTTTGGTGAAATAAACATTTCCGACGAGTCTCTCCGTGCCCAAGTATAACTCCGCACAAATAATGAAAATAAGGATTAAAATAAATCAGACTGAATAACTTAATGAATGATGAAAATCAGCTCAGGTGAAATTCATCATTATGAAATTCACCACAAAAACAAACTCATTACTGAATGCATTAGCTCACACTGGTGTTTGTGGACTATTGGTTAGCCATATTATTAATTATTTGCTTATCAAATGCTTAAATACTTAAAAACATTTTTTATTAATTTTCCAATAACAGTAGCTCTGACAATATTTCCGGATTGCAGGGAAAAGATGGATTTCTAAGGAGAGGTTTAACATTTTTGCTTAGCATCTAAAATTTAATGTAAATAGAAATATATATATATATATATATATATATATATATATATATATATATATATATATATATAAAAAGATTGGAAAATTGCTGTGGTGTAAAAGGAATGCTGTCACGCACTGGGCTGCATCATACAGTGCCATCACTGATTCTTTTTCCAACAAGAGCGCACATGTGTGTTTTATTCTTTATTGAAAAGATTTCTGCAGGACATAATACTGTGAATTATAGAACGTGTAGTTAATAAGCTAGTTTTATATATATATATATATGTCTAAGGTCAATAATTTTAGTTAAGGTACCCCTTCTGTAAACTGATCCCAGTAAAATTTGAGAATGGGTTAAAGAGCGGGAAAGAGAAATGAAGAGCAATACAGAACACGCAGCTTGTATTATCTTACTTTTTCCCTCTTTGCCACATTTTACATATATCACTAGAGGGCTATTCATTTGTTTTGTATGTGTGTGTGTGTATGTGTGTGTATGTGTGTGTGTGTGTGTGTGTGTGTGTGTGTGTGTGTGTGTGTGTGTGTGTGTGTGTGTGTGTGTGCATGTTCTATAAAGACCCTGCTCCACAGGGGCTCTATCTCTAAAGAAGAAGAAGAAGAAAAAAAGAAATAAAACCAGGCGCTGTTTATTTACCCAGGCACACTAATCTGTCCGGCCATCCGGATGAAAGAGAAAGCTGGTGCTAGACTGAGTCACCTTTACCAGTGTAGGATTTTTGTACAGTCGTGGAGACAGACACGCCCGTCTGTGGCTTTCACACACATAAATAGGCAATTTCATCATTTTCAGACTCTTCTAATTCACAGTCATAACAAAAAAGGCCATAAAAAGACACTTCTACCAATAAAAGCATGTGGTCCTTTGAAGAGCTTAAATTGGGATAAAGACGTTAGAATGGAACAAACATGGGTTTAATGCAAGAAACAGATACCGTCTAGCACTTTCTCTCATCTCATCCCCTCTTCTTCTCTCTCTCTCTCTCTGACTCTCTCTGACTTTTAGTCTGTCTGAATAAACACATAATAGCGTTCCTATGAGAACGGCTCAGAAAGCAAAGGCTTTACTTTCCTTTTGGAAAACATGATCTATTAAGAGCTCAGCAACATTTTACCATGTAACAGCAATGGAAAAAGAAAAGAAAAAACATTAAAAATATCAATACTACCAATTAAAAATTCAATCATGCTTTCTTTTGCTTCTTTTTACACAGTCTTTTAAATAACGTTTAATTCAGCTGCTCGCAGCTATCTTTCGTAAGTCAATAAAAACAACAAAAACAAGAACATTGCTTTTTTTTTCTTTCTTTTTTTTTTTTAAAGATGTCTGATAGGTCTTAAGAGTGCCTCTTAATGATTATGACCTGCTTCCAACCTCTGACATTTCAATGCATGACATCTACTGACTCACAAGAGCAGTATAGGTTACACCCTCACCACAAAGGCACCTCTCAGTGTCATTGTCATACCCTCCTACTGTATATGAACACAAACGTCCTCCTTTACATATGCATCATATAATTACTGTACACAGAGTCTTCACACAGAGGATGCCTGTAGTGAGGGAGGGTAAACTATAAATAACATTAGAATGAGCGTGCCCAAAAGTCCAGCCCACATCTGTAATTGAAATACAAGTCAACTGCGGTTTCAGGATCATCATAGACGACTTTCGTTCATCAAGTGTCTGAAGTTGAAGGTAGGCGGGTGAGATCTTTGCTTGTTACAGTCAATGAGCCTTTGGCTCAAAGTCATATTGCTTAATGATGGCGTGGAATATAAACAGGAACATGATCTTTATCTTACAATCTGATGGACGGGTGTATTACCACAGAGATTTACCTGAATACTCATTAAACATGAACTCACAACCAAATACAGTACGAATCTTTCCCTGTTCAATCACACCTCTTTAAAATACAGCAGACTGACCCATTATACAGTTTCAAACATCTCCAAAATTCAGAGTTCTTTGCTCTGCTCCCATTGGCGCCAATTCATCAAGCCATTCTCATCCCGTTAATCGTTCCTTCTCATGTCAACCTTCAGTTTAAGTTAAGATCAGCTCTGAGTATGTGTTTTTGCGCAGGTGTGCGTTTAAAAAATGTGCGTGCATTGTGCGCCAACCCTTCCTAGAGCTCTTTCAGGTAACTTGGAGAGGTGTAGTTGAACATCAGGAAGTCCATTTTGTAAAGCTGATAGAGTTGTCTCTGTTGCTGCGCGCTGATGTTTTTGAAAAACATGGCCGCCATCTGGTCGGTGGTGCGGGTAGACTTGGCGTAGGACGGAAAATGTAGCGAGTCGGGCACGCCGGCCAGCTTAAGCACGTAGTCAGCATCCTCCTCCAGTGTCTCGTACTTGCCTACCATGTCATAGTGGATGTGGCAGGGGTGGCAGAGTGTGTGCACAGTCTGCCAATGCTCATTCAGAGGTGCCTCGCGTTTCGTGGCCGGATCTACAAGGTATTCTGCGAATTCCGTGAACTTGACATCGCTGCCAGTATGGATGGCTTCAGCCGTAGCATTCTTGCGGTACCTCCGGATAATACGTGTGCCATACCGCTTGTGGAAGGATTTGTTGTAGCGCAGTGTGAACTTATTACGGTATGCCGACACTAGTCGCTCGAAGGGCTCGCGCACAAACAAGAACTTGAGGTAGTTCTTCAAGCGGTGGTTGATGTCAGCAATGTTGTACTGGTTGAGGGTCTTCAGGTTGGAGGGCACATGTGCCTCGTTGGGGAGGATGTCCATGGGATCGGTGTACTTGCCGTGCCCGCTCATAACCATCATCACGCGCTTCCAGTTGGTGCACGCCACCTTGGGTACGTAGCAGTAGATTAGCTCATATTCTTCATCCACTACTAAGTGTTTAAGGTCGCTCGGAGTCAGTACGTGTCGTCTGCGGCTCGAGGCACTGTGGGCATGACACATCTGGGCCACAAGTTCTCGTCGAGCCTGGTGAAGAAGAGCTGCTCTTGTGAACTCCGTCTGAGTGAGAGAGAGAGAGAGAGAGAGAGAGAGAGCAAATTGAATGACCATTAAATTAAATATTTACATAATGCATGGTTCCACTTTATAGGGCACTCATTAAAATACTTGAAAATTAAAAATTTCTAAATGTGCAAAAATGCAAACATATGAAGATTCGAAATCAAACAGATTGTACAGTCTATGATATTTCAAATCGCTTGGCAACAGAATCCTGCAAAAATCACTCGTCTCAATATTGGATGTGGAAAAAAATGTGGTGGATGTGGTTTGTAGAAATCAATATTCAAAGTTTTGATACTGGTATCATATCATCAATCAGGGAAATAAAATTAGGACATCTGCAACATTGGCAGAATATAATGGTTATAATGGTTGTTACTGGGTGTTTCAGTTTTATGACTGTTGCCATGGCAACTCTGATAATGCCTTCCTAGAGCGATATGGCTGTACATAGACCACAGGTATATTCAGGTGATTTAAAAATAAGATTCAGTTGAGGTATAACATCAGTTGCACCCTATTATATTCTGTCCAAAGGTCAGCAAGGGTCAGATGTCAAGGGTCTGTCTTGCAAGTCATCTGAGAATTTTACAAGTAGCCAACAATGCAAACTTCCCAAGAGCAAAGACACACAAAGACGCCCCGGCACTCTGAATTCACTACGCTACATTTCATTTAGTGCAGACAATTAATTTTAAATGGGTTTACAAGTGATCCAATCAAGAATGTTGATTATTTTCAATCCTAAGATCTTTTTACTCTTTCTCTGTTCCTCTCCCCCTCACACACATTTACTTCACAGTATGAGCTCTTTGTTACAGTGGAATTTCCCCAGAGCTCACAGCCTTTCCAGAGTGTTTCAGTAGTTCTGTTTATCAGATCATGAAATACAGAGCCTGTGTGCAGAATGTAGTGGATAAAATGACAGGACGACAAAAAAAGAGAGATGTAATCATGTCAGAGTGGATGGTACAGACCAAAACACAGCGAAGTCCTAATGCCTGGAGCCTGATCATTCTAATATTGGAGGGAAATGCATCAAAACTACCAGACATTACACTTTGTACTCTATCTTTATGTGATGACTCTCTTTAGGTGTGGATGTTCGTGAAGCTCACGAAAGTCATCTTCAACCACCAGGACACGGCTTGCCTTATCATTGTGGATTATCTCTGCATTTTGACTTTGTTTGATATTTTCTTACCCATTTTTAAAGCAATTAACTTGCTATTTATAGTCATCTTATTTAGCCAGTGCATAATTAAACAATTCTCTCCACCACTGAAAAAGACGTGATGCATAATTTTGACAGCACTTTTTTTACTGTTTGTGAATTGTGGGTGTTATGAAGCCTCAGCTGGTGGTTTGCCACTTGCCACAGCTCCAGGGTCTTCAGTTCGATCCTGATCTCAGGGAGTTTAACATGTTCTCCCTGGGTACATGTAGGTTTTCCCTGAGTTCTCCAAGTTTCAAAGAATTCCCTGTTCTCCTCCCACCTCTCAAAGACAAGATTGTACTATAGGTAGATGGTTACTTTTAACTGCACCTACAGTACTGTAGGTATGAATGAATGAGTACATGTACTGTATGTTGCCCTGTAATGGACTTCAGCATGATCCTGACCATTGTAGCACGTTTACTGAAAATTAATGAACGGTTATATAGGGAAACCGGATAGGTTCATACGGTATAGAATATATGTCATGTGATTAGGGCTGCAACAACTAATCGATAAAATTGATAATTATCGATAATGAAATTCGTTGTCAACGAATGCCGTTATCGATTAGTTGGACTGCTCACGTTACTGAGGAGCGCGACCACAAGATGCACAAATACACAAAGATACACACAGATACACAGCCGCTCGCGCAATGGAGGTTACATAAGCGTCTGCAGGAAAAAGCGCGCGCCTTATAAAAAGCGCGGCGTTATATTCCTGCCACAATTCTGAGCGCGCGGTTGGACATTTTGAGAGCAGACAAAGCACTCTATGCGCGTGCAGTGTCTTCACTGCACGCTCAACAGCTCGATTTTGCGCGTGCAATGTCTCCCCTGCTCACGCAACATTCTCCGCGCATGCGCGACTTCGCTATTGCCTTCACGCGCAAGCAACATTTATTTTCTGTGCGCGCTCGACTCTGCCTGACTGTACGCTCGCTCAACTTTGTCCAGTGTTACAAAACTGCCACAAAACCAGCCAATCACAGACTTCCACACACTACTTCTTTTTTTTTTTCCCCCCGATTTTCTCCCCTAATTTAGTCGTGTCCAATTCCTCCCCGTCACTAGGGGGCTCCCACATTAAGGCTACTACTACCACTCAGCCGGGAGGGCCGAAGACTATCACGTGTTTCCTCCGAACCACGTGACGCCAGCCGACCACATCTTTTCGAACTGCTCGCTCGCGCACCGTTGGGGGCGGCGTAACACACTCGGAGGACAGCGCTATCCACTCCCTCCGTTGCGCGAGCTCACAGACGCCCCTGATTGGCTGTAGAGCCGTGATTAATGTGGGATCCCTCCCCTCTGAGAGAGCTCGGCCAATCAGCTCTCTCTAGACCTCCGGCTGCGAGAGGTTACAGCACTCGAACTAGCGATCTCCGGATGATAGGGCGAGCGCTTTAACCACTGCGCCACTCGGAGGCCCCACACACTACTTCTGATTGGCGGTTCCTTCTCTACCAGCTGGCAATATCTGCAATTATTGTTAAAATGCTGTATTTTGCATACTCAAATGCTGTTATTTATTTATTTATTTATTTTTTTGAAAGAGACAAGTCAGCATAAAGTAATAATTCAAAAAAGAAATCCCCCATGCACTCCACAACAAGCAGCCACTATAACAGATGCCATCCAATATAATTAGAGTACAATTTATATTTTGGATATTTAGAGGAGTTTTACTGTTCAAAAACAAACTTTGTCTTTAATTTAAGGGTTAAAATGTCAAATTAAAGATCATTAAACTCTATATGTGGCTTTTGCATTTTTAAAAGTTTAGTTTTATACATAACTAATACTCTGATTTATGGTTTTATATAGTTATAAGCAAAACATCAAATTAAAGAAGCATTTAGTTTTTATCCGATTAATTGAAAAAATAATCGCCCAACTAATCGATTATCAAAATAATCGTTAGTTGCAGCCCTACATGTGATCCCACCTTAAACAACTGAAACTGAAGATTTTTTGTGTCCTTATCGGTGTTTTAGTGCATTGTCTTCAGTGGCTGGGTTGTATGGGGAAACTCACCTTTACCCTCTTTGCAACTGAAAACCTACATAGTGGGTGAAAGCCTTTAGAAAAAGATCAGCATCTTCATCCACCACTTATGGTAGAGGTGGTGGTGCCTGTGGGGCTGTTTTGTAAATCCTGAAAGGCTTTCTCCTTCTTTTGGATTTCTGTCCCTGTCATTTCGCACAACTGTCATCATTTAATCTGCCTGCAGTGCCCTGACTTTAAGAAGTCATCTGGTTGCTATCCTGGCTGATCTTACTGACCTTGCTTTCTTTCTCCTCTGACACTGGCTAAGGGGTTGAGAAAGAGATGGAAAGCTGGGGGATGGGGCAGAGTTTGCCAGGGTTTGTTGCTTGAACAATTTTGTCATGAACCTACTGGGCTTAAAACACCATCATTTCTACGAAAAGACATAGCTGATACCACGCCAATGAACCTAACCTACTTCTTTCTTCCTATTCATTTTACTTTTAAACCTATCCCTCAAGGACTTCTTCCTGGTCCAGCACACTTCAGCTATTAAAATGCAAGTGTCTTATGATGGAAACATTGCTGTGCAGTAGCGTGACAACTTAAGAGTACATGGAAAAAACTCCATAACCACAAATGCATACCAGATTTACCTAATATTTCTGCAACCTCGCTCCAAGCTTGGTCCTTTTGGTCGGTGTCCTAGCAGGCAAACAACATCTGGTCATAATTTACAGACCACAAAAAGGTATGAAATGTATCCTGCATTTTGATTTTGAAAGCTAGGCATGATCCCTGGTACTCTCTAAACATTTGCATAATGGGATTTGACTGGTTAATGCCTTTTCTCTCACTTGAGAGCTTTTATTTGTCTGGCGCAAACAATGTGAGCAAAGCGAAGCAGCAGACCTATGGTACAGTTCAGGAACACATATTCAAAGTAAATGGGAAGCACTAACGTTGGATGTGTCAATCGAACCATGTGAACGGGGCCAATGACGTTTTAGAATGTTGACAATGAGGTCAATCAAAGCCAAACCTGGGTGTGACTAGTTTAACACATTTAATGGAGCACTGGGGCTTGTTGACTGGCCTGAAAAATCACCAGACTTCACTTCTGGGATCAATTTGGAAGCTAAAACTGACAGGACCTGACTAAGGAACTAAGGATAATGTCCCTTGCTGACAGGATTAAAGGGGATCTAAAGGAAAAGACCAAATAAAAAATAACCAAGTAAATAGGAAAAAAATGTGGCATTCTCTTTATTTATAACATATGTCCATCTCAACTTCTTCTTCTTCCTAGCACTTGTCCTGCCTTGGGTCCGCTTTTCTACATGCTATTCTCCACTTTTTCTGATCGAGCACTTCATTGGGTGCGAAGTTGAGTCGGTTGAGGCACCATTTCTTAATCTGGACTAAGGTGCAGGGGTAATTTTGGCCACTGCCTCCTTGCCGCTGCGTGTGAAATGTCCATACTTGAGTAAAACATTTCCCTCTGTTTTTGGTGCCACTCCCATGGCCATTTTGCATGTCTGCGCTTGTGACGTGGTCAAGCCGCATAAGGCAGAGTGTTCACTGGTGCATCCCATGCATCTCCATGACATGCAGGCCTTACTCATGCTTGACAATATCCAGCCAGCATTCGTATCCATAGAGGGCAACTGGGATGGATGGGTACCTTTGCGATCACAGAGGACAGCGCTGGCCTGTCTGAACTTCGGCCACCGTGAACCTTGGGGAGGGTGTCACCATCGGTACAGGCCAGGAAGGCGAGATATTTGTATTGGCCAACTCTCTATTTGTCTAGCATTATCAGGTTATAAACTTAAGAGAAAAACCTGACGGATTAGTTTTCTGCTTCTGCAATTTATCATGTTGTTCAAAATAAAAAGAAATGAACTCCATGTGTTTGTATTTACTTTCTGATCTAGATTGATCCGTAATTGCGTTCACCTGTGTGCTGTTTGATTCTTTTGAAGTTTGCCCATTTATACCGTTGTGCCAGTACGCCATTGTATCCAAAGTATTACTACATATTTGCTTCCTTGATCGCATTCAGTGTTTCAGTATTGTCTTGGTTGAGACTGTTGCCTGCCTTCATGGAATCTGAATATGGCTTCTGCTTGTTTAACTTTGCCTGCATGTGTTTGGGTGCCTGCTATGGAGTTGGATTACAGTTCTTGGATTAAAATAAAACTTGCCTTTTATTCACTGCATGTTACACTCAGCATGAATGTTCGTTCTTTTTAATGATGTGAAAACCAGAGAATGAGTAGTATGATGAGTTAGTTACCTCCATAAGAAGACCACACTACAGTACAGAGAGTCCTGGGGCCTTACACACTTCAAACACACAATATCCAAATGCATCATGATAGTATTCAAGCTATTTGAATGAACTAATGTCAGAAAAAGATCAAAGCCTAAAGAGAATGGAGATGATTTAGGATTATACAATACTAGTTGTGTACAATTGAAGTTCTGTTGAAGGAATACGAATTGAAGGAATACCCCGGTATAAAGTGTGTTAGTAGTTTTGTTTCTGAGTAGAGTCTTGTAAAGTCTCTGGCATCATTAGACTGATGAAAACTGATTTTTCCTCAGTTGGTGTTTTAATGACGTTGCTGCAGCTCTCTATTTAACATGTTTATCCAAAATGTTCAATTGAGCTTTAGCTTAAGTGAGTGTGAAGGTCATACCGTATGGTTTACACCATTACCGATCTCATCAAACCATTCAGTGAGCCCTTGTGGAAAATGGGTGGAGTCATCCTAGATGAGACAATGCCCATTTGGAGGAAATGTTTTATCTGGAAAAAGGTGATCAGACAGCGTCTTTGTATTGATTAGCGGTGATACTTCTCTCTAATGCGACAAGTAAAGCTAAACCAGCACAACAGACTAACATCTACAGTACCACTGCATAACTGAGTCAGTGTTTTCCTTTAATCAGCATGTACGTTCAGGAGGAGCTGATAAGTGGCAAACCTAACGCTTCGGGCCTTAAAAAATACATGTGTATGTAATTTTTAATGCCACATTAGGAAAATCCCTTCCAAAGCATCCCAATCCGGATTAAGAACTGTTTTGCATCTCGTTGCGTCGCACAGATGGTGGAGGAATAACCTCCACTCTTCACACTCGTTTCTCATCTCTCCCATCACTCACATAAGCGGTGAGGCGTGAACAAGAGTCTCACACAACACATGTTTACACCAACAACTTGCATGGCGATAAGAAAGATTTGTGCCTCAAAATTAGTGGGAATGCATTCATACATTAGCCCAGAAAAAAGAAAGAAAAATGTACTCTCTCTCTCTCCCTCTCTCTCTCTCTGAAACACTGCAAGTGAATGATGTAAATGGTGTGAATGTAGTTATGCATCTGTAATACACTGTGGGTGCAAGTGCTAGTTCATTAAGAGCTTTTTCACTTCCATTAACACGTGTAACATCTCACACATTTATACTTATTTGTGAAGATCAGACTAAACATTTACAACATGCAAATACCCTCATTTCATCTCTCTAAACACTCTGACTTTTAACCACAAAGTCATGTTCATCTTCTACCGGAATCTTTTCAGACTGAACTGGATTGAACATCATCTGCTTTGAGTTCAACAAATGAACAAACAGGAGTCAAATTTTTGCAAAAAAAAAAAAAAAAAAAAATCTGAAAAACCTTGCAAGTGAAATATTACATATTAAATTCAAAACAGAAAAGTTAATAATAATACAATCCTTATACATTCCCTTTTTTGCTTGTTAATTCATTTCTTTTTGCATTAAATTCCTTTGTGTTTTTGGTGATTATTAATGATACAGTTCTCATTATTTCATTAATTAGAAATGTTTATGTGATTTTTGTCTAGATTGTAAAAAATATATTTAGTCTAAACATAAACAAACAAATAAACAACAAGACCATGATCAAGAACAATAATAATGATGGTGTTGTTGGAGGAGGTGATGGTGGTAATGTTGGTCTGCTTGAATTTGGAGGAAACCACAGCCACTTACCAAACATGACAGATACTATATTGCACTATAAACTTTCGCAAAAACAAACATCACATTTTATGCACTTGCCATAAAAGAAATAATATTTTTTTCATCTGTATTAATGAAATCTGTATTAATTATGTCCAAAATCTTTTCTTTTTTTTTTTTCATCCTTAATGTTCAGCTTTGTTTATATTTTCTGCGCTGTTCTCCAGCTGAGAGATGGTTTAGCAAAAACACATCCAGCTGCCGAGAGAACAGTGACCTGGGGGCTTGAAATCGCCTTCAATCTTTTATTAATATTAATGAGACTGTGGCTTACACTGGCAATAGAAAAAAGCCGTTTTGTTGTTGGGGCTGCACATGATGATAATCGAGTCCTGAGGAAGAAAAGTGCTTAAATGCATTTTTGCCATCATTTGAAGTCAGTGGGGTTCCTCATTTACTGCCTAGAACCCTGTGGGCTTAAAAAGGGTCCAGCATGCATTTTCCCCAGGAAACCCTATTAAAGCGTATAAATAAAATTGTGTGGCTGATGGCTGATACGTTCTGGCTTGCAAAACACAGACAAAGTGAGATAAGCTCAGTGGTGGACTGCTGAGAGAAAGGAAACGTGAGATACCGAACTGAACAGTCGGGCAGTGTGTTATCCAGGCAGTGTGCATCAGAGGATAGGAAGTTATATGAGGGCATTTTCAGTGCAAGAGTGTTTGTATGAATGCAGAACACACACAATGACCTTCTGATTAGTAGTACAATGCCTTAACCACTGACCTACCACCTCGGTGTACCTCTATGTCTGGACTTGTCAGTTAATTATGAGCTTAATTAACTGGCTAATGATAATATGAAAATAATCCTGTTATAATATTAAGCAAAGCACTAACAGTGATGGACGACTTATCGTATTTATTCGATTTGGTATTTAATCATTTGCATTATACCACAATGCTTGGAATCCTTAACTTGATTGGTTAGAAGATATCGGTTCATTTTCAAATAGCAGAAGCTCTTCCACAGTACTGTATCTACAGTACAAAAGAAGTGCTAATTTTAACACGTTATCGATCGTATTAATACCTACCTGTATTTGATCATAATCCACAACATTCCGTGCATTTTCCACCATAGGGAAGAAGACATTGTGTTTATTGGGTTGTGTTTTTGTGTCTTACAGACTTCGAGAGAGAAAGAAAAGACATATATTATAATATAGCTTATATATTGCTGCTAGAACATAAGTGATAACTTGATTTGTTGATGTACCACGACAACAAAGTTAATTATACATGCCTATTGTGATGATTTTCATATAACAGCACATCCTGAAGAGTTTTATCCTTTATTTGTTTTATGCAGCTTTTTTGTCTATAAACAATAAGTACAAAAAAATAAAAAGTTTAACTAAAACTAATATATGGAATAAAATATTCCATATTTCAGAGCTCAACATCAAGGGTACCGCATCTCATTTAAATTTTTCGTTCTTTCACCTTCTCTGTCTCTCTGATTGACGGTCATGACGTGACCCCCCTCCTGACCGCAGTGAACTTGCAGTTCTCCTCTCAGACGTCTCTGTCTACAGAACTGGTGCTGAATTATTAAAACACGGTGGCTTACACTGAATTATTGAAGCATGATTGCGTCCTGTTTGTACTCTGCTAGTGATCTCAAAGAGGGAATGTATTTCTACCTAGTGGGAGATATTTACCTTACACATGGAGGATACAGAGAGGAAAAAGAAGAAGCAAGTGCACTTTTTTGTATGTAGACATTTCTCCCGTCTTGGCCATGCTGAGACACGAACTTACATGGCAAAATCTAAAATTAAAAGTCATTTGTAAAAACAAAAAACAAGGCAGTGACAATGTTATAAAGGCCATGGCATGCTTCATTGCAGCCCATGATGGTGATTTTCAGTAACAAAGTGTAAGCGGTTCGCTCTGTTGCCGTGGCAATGATGATGACCCATGACAGCTGAACTGTAGATGCACGTCTGTGTGTGGATGTATTTGTAATTTGGGTGCAAGAAAGACTGAAAGAGTGGATGTCCAACATTTTTTCAATTAGTTCAGGAAACATAAAATCTCTTTCTCTCTCTCGCTCACCTGCTCTGTAACTCTTTCACATATACAGATACGTCTACATAATTATTTTTACCACTCCAAAATAAGTCATTGTAAATGCAGATTCCAAATGAACTGTTTATGTGCAGAGTTTGCACCCCTTCTCTGTTTACTTGCGCTTCATATTTCATCCAATCCAAAGTTATGTGGACGCGGGATAACGTTTTTTAATGTTGATATAACCATACCAACAGGGAACGCAAGTTAGAGCAAATGCATTTAAATCTCTCTTTTAAATGTGCTTCATATTTTTCCATCAAATGTAATTAATAATCAGATAAAGAGAATAGCTTGTGACTTCCATAAAGCTGCAGTATTTCATTCCTCAGTAAAAATATGAACAGATTAATTTATGTGTTACAGTATGTTCGCACAATATCCCCTGATTCAGACTAAGAATCAACACATATTTGTAATTAAATAAGTTAGTAATACCATAAGCAACATTATATGAGACGGAGTGCTGTTGTGCTGAATATCAGCACAGCTGTGATGCGGTTGTAGACATAATGGTGCAGCCCGATATGCCAGCCGTGCTGATATTCAGCAACCCAGCATGAACTCGAGCCTTTTATACAACACAAACACCATTTGTTATCATATTATTATAGATTATAATTTGTTATTTTGCTCCACTAACACATAACCTCCCGCACCTGGTGGAACTAACTAACTGCAACTGGCGGCGCTGACAAGAGTGAAAGTAGGTTTAAATTCTTACTGGTACTACTGTATGTAGCCAAAAGGTGAGGAGAATAAACCATGGAGGTGGTGAACAGTCCTGTAAATCTTATGTTTCTCTTTATATTGCCACGTACTCTGCTTTAGGATATCAGCTCGGTTATCCTCTAAATTCTGGGGTTTAATCCCAAATTCATTATAAGGATCAATCATTTGTTCTACACACCAAGTAGTGCCCTTGATCAGAGGGATTTGGGAATGTAGTTAGCTTTGTAGCTCTGTTGGCATAAATAAAACAATACGGACGTTTCAGATTTAGAATGACTTAGAAACAGTTACTTAAGGAAATGGAGTGTTGTTTTCTGTTTTTGTGTTTTGCAGTATATATACAGTACACCGAACATGCTGGCAATCCACAGGTGATTCGGTTTAATACGTCTAATTGCTCTTACTCTCTATTATGACCACCTGTGCCAAGCCTCTTATTATTCGGTCAGGAATAGTTAAATACCTAACTTGTCCTGAAAGTTTATGAATGATCCCCAAACCCGACTGAGACTTTAAAGCATCTGACTCACAACTCAAAAGCTCAACGATTATACTTTCCAAGCTTATGATTTATGATTCAGACTTCAGAGCATAAGACTCTCAACTCAAATCGCTATCCCTACATTACCCTAATGTTTTCACTGTTTGACTTAGACTTTAAAAGCTGTGGCTCACAATTTCACTCCATGCTACTCCCAATTCAACTTACATATCAAACGTTCACGAGTCCCAACTCGACTTGGACTTCAAAAGCTTATGATTTGGAACTTGACTTTAGAGCATATACACACATGGACAAAATTGTTGGTACCCTTCGGTCAATGAAAGAAAAACTCACAATGGTCACAGAAATAACTTTAATTTGACAAAAGTAATAATAAATAAGAATTCGATGAATGTTAACCAATGAAAGTCAGACATTGCTTTTCAACCATGCTTCAACGGAATTATAAAAAAAAAAAATGAACTCATGGAACAGGCCTGGACAAAAATGATGGTACCCCTAACTTAATAGTTTGTTGCACAACCTTTTGAGGCAATCACTGCAATCAAACGATTCCTGTAACTGTCAATGAGACTTCTGCACCTCTCTGCAGGTATTTTGGCCCACTCCTCATGAGCAAGCTGCTCCAGTTGTTTCCGGTTTGAAGGGTGCCTTTTCCAGACCTTCCAAAGATGCTCAATAGGATTGAAGTCAGGGCTCGTAGAAGGCCACTTTAGAATAGTCCAATGTTTTCCTCTTAGCCATTCTTGGGTGTTTTTAGCTGTGTGTTTTGGGTCATTGTCCTGTTGCAAGACCCATGACCTGCGACTGAGACGCAGCTTTCTGACACTGGCCAGCACATTTCTCTCTAGAATCCCTTGATAGTCTTGAGATTTCATTGTACGCTGCACAGATTCAAGACACCCTGTGCCAGATGCAGCAAAGCAGCCCCAGAACATAACAGAGCCTCCTCCATGTTTCACAGTAGGGACAGTGTTCTTTTCTTGATATGTATAATAGCAAAATTTGCCTTGGCAAAAAGTTCAATTTTTGTCTCATCTGTCCATAGGACATTCTCCCAGAAGCTTTGTGGCTTGTCAACATGTAGTTTGGCATATTCCAGTCTGGCTTTTTTATGATTTGTTTTCAACAATGGTGTCCTCCTTGGTCGTCTTCCATGTAGTCCACTTTGGCTCAAACAATGACGGATGGTGCGATCTGACACTGATGTTCCTTGAGCATGAAGTTCACCTTGGATCTCTTTAGAAGTCTTTCTGGGCTCTTTTGTTACCATTCGGATTATCCGTCTCTTTGATTTGTCATCAATTTTCCTCCTGCGGCCACGTCCAGGGAGGTTGGCTACAGTCCCATGAATCTTACATTTCTGAATAATATGTGCAACTGTAGTCACAGGAACATCTAGCTACTTGGAAATGGTCTTATAGCCTTTACCTTTAACATGCTTGTCTATAGATTCTTTCGAATCTCCTGAGACAACTCTTTCCATCACTTCCTCTGGTCCATGTTGAGTGTGGTACATACCATGTCACCAAACAACACAGTGACTACCTGGAGCCCTATATATAGGCCCACTGACTGATTACAAGATTGTAGACACCTGTGATGCTAATTAGTGGACACACCTTGAATTAACATGTCCCTTTGGTCACATTATTTTCAGTATTTTCTAGGGGTACCATCATTTTTGTCCAGGCCTGTTCCATGAGTTTATTTTTTTAAATAATTCTGTTGAAGCATGGTTGAAAAGCAATGTCTGACTTTCATTGGTTAACATTCATAGAATTTTTTTTAATTATTACTTTTGTCAGATTAAAGTTATTTCTGTGACCATTGTGAGTTTTTCTTTCATTGACTGAAGGGTACCAACAATTTTGTCCACGTGTGTAATGTGCCTCTCCATTTTGTGTAATATATTTCTAAGCATATCACAATATCACAGTACAATATTTTCGTTCCTGTCTTTAAACTCTACAGTGTACCGCGTACCATCATCTGTTTCTTATGTAAACTCATCCCATCCCATGTGAGTTCTTTATGACACTAAATCAGCTTTTTCACCCAATAAAACCTTACCAACTTTTCCATGATGCAGTTAACAGCCCACATCGAATTTTGCTTTGGTGCATTTATACATCCAATTCACTGTGTACAAAGCCCATAATTCTTAAGCCAATTTCAAAGTATGAAAGTACAACAGCAGTATTTTATCACTCCTCGCTTCCGTGATTGCATCAGCCTATGATTTCACAATCTTTGCTCACTCTCATTCATTCATCTCCTTATTTGATTGAACTAGAAGCAGAAGACGGCATAAAATAAAGGCGGCTCATAATCAACATCATACATGGCAGATTGTCGTCACGTTCTGGGGTGATTTTCATACAAAGTTAGACCCAAGTACAAATGAGGCTTTGTTAATCCTTGTGATTATGAGCGCAGTCTGTTTTTCATTCTGTTGAGAATGGATGTAGGGCAGTGTCCTACACCTCAGGAAGTTTCCACTGGCTCTGCCTAGGTGCTGTCAGTTTGCCCTTTACACAGCCCTCTCCCCCTTACACACATACACACACGCACACACCTTGTGACAAAAACACAAATGCTTACAAAGTGTGAGTTATGCGAGTTATGCAAAGGTGCCCAGATATGATGTTGGATACCTCATCCATCCTGTGAGGTACAACATATATGTGTGCGTGCGGTTGTGTGTCCATCAGAGGTAAGCGGTAGTTCTGCGATACACACACCCACACACAGGTTGCTCTGAGGGGAAAACTGGCTTCAAATAAACAAACACAAATACACAGGCACTCAGTATGAGGGAGAAAGAGAGACGGACGAGCAGACGAGTAAGAGAGAGAGAGATCAGGAGCCAGTGATTTTCCACCTTTTGCACTTGAAATATTTTTTATATCAAGTTACTGAGACAAGCTTACAGTTCAGCGAGTTCATTACGATGATCAGCTGAAGAGTGTGTGCGTGTGTGCGTGTGTTGGGTAGGTCACCATGTTGAGCTATGATTATAATGGGTCTTGATGAGCTGAAAGATAATGAAAGGCTATACTAACTTCCTTTGGTATATCAAACGGTCCACATGCACACACACGCACGCGCGCGCAAATGCACCCAGACGCAAATGTACAAGGGGCTGAAGTCCTGATTTCAATTAAGCCTTGTTTTAAATAAAGGATGCGCAAAATTAAATTGGCAGTGAAGGCAAATTTTAGCTTGAAGTCTGCTTCATCTGTGTCCAGTAAACCAGCCCACTGTGTCTCGTCCAAAATGAGCAACAATTAAAAAACCTACAGAGCAGAAAAGAAGGAGCCGGAGGCTGTAATGGATACTTTTACTGTATGTCAGACGTGTTTTATGTGTTTTATGTTTCATCTCTTTTTAATTTTGGGATTTTTGCCCGATTTTCTCCCTAATTTAGTCGTGCCCAATTCCTCCCCGTCACTAGGGGGCTCCCACATTAAACCTACTACTACCACTCAGCCGGGAGGGCCGAAGACTATCACACGTTTCCTCCGAAACGTGACGCCAGCCGACTGCTCGCTCACACACCGTTGGGGGCGGCGTAACACACTTGGAGGACAGCGTTATCCGCTCGCGTGAGCTTGCAGATGCCCCTGATTGGCAGATAGAATGGTAGAGACGTGATTAATGTGGGAGCACTAAGTACCTCTCATCCCTCCCCTCTGAGACAGCTCGGCCAATCAGCTCTCTCTAGGCCTCCGGCTGCGAGAGGTTACAGCATCACCCGGGAATCGAACTCGCGATCTCCGCATGATAGGGTGAGCACTTTACCACTGCGCCACTCGGAGGCTATGTTTCATCTTGAGCTCAGGTTAATACTTGGTTTAACAAAGTCAACCCTGTTCCCACTGAACGTTGTGACATGTGTAAGGAATAATCTTTTTATAAGATATAATTTTTTTTTTTAATGATAAGTCATAATAATCAATGAATTCTATTATACAACACTTCATTAATTCTTAAATCTGACTGATCAGAAGGTGTTGATTTTTTTTTTAAAGAAAAGCACAGGTTTATATGAATGCCCCTTCTCTAATACATTATCATTTCTTTAGTGACAGCGAATTCACTTGTGTATAACGGATGCTCAATATAATCAAAATATGTTAAAAAGAGAACTAAGAAACATATTGCAAACAAAAAAATATTAGGGGAAGCTTTCGGGAAAATACTTTTTAAAAAATAATTTATGGAAGGAGTCTCCAGTGCTAGCATAGGAGTTAAACTGATGAAAATAACCATACAGTATACTGATTTAACATTTGATTACTGGAAAAGAAGCACATTTTGGAGAACAGGTCATCAGGATCAGGGAAGGAAGAATTAGAGGTTTTTGAAGAAGGCTGGTCTGGAGGCAGGGAAGATGAGAGAGAATGAGACCTACAGAAGCGGTGATGTAATCTACTGGATTCCAATCATACCTTTTTACATGGTGTTAAAAAAGCTTGAAATTTTATACAATTTTCTGAGAAAGTTTTTTTTTTTTTGTGGATCAAATCAGTATCAAGCATATCAATTATTCAACACGGTTTTAAACTACTGAAAGCTAAATGCTAGTTAGCTTAGTGTCTTAACACCATTTTACAGTTGTTGGGGGTGCACAAATTCATCAATACTGTTTTCCTGTTTGTAAAATTAATTTTAGCATTGTGATAATTACTAGCTGAGTCTGACTGAAATTGTACAACATGAAGCAGTAGAACACTGCACAATAAGAGGTATACACATACAAAGCAAAAAGCACAGCTCAAGGCACAGAAGATCTGTTTGCTAGCTGCTCCAGTCTGCTAGTTATGTAGCATCCAGTTATATTGCTAACAACATGTATGAAGAATAATTAAACTGGTTTTATATATATATATATATATTTTTTTTAAAGTCTGTTTGCTTTATGATTATTGCCAAATATATTTTTGTATTTCTAAAATAATATTTTACCATATAGGGATTTCTAAAAGTCAGTTTTTTAAGCAAGTAAACATGTTAGCATTCGTAAAAGGTCCTGCTTGGAAGCTTATCTAAAGCCCCTGGTTGTAAAAGTAAAACTCTCAGAGGGACAAGCTGAAGAACCACTTAAGGTGTTACACAGAACCCTTTTCCCGTGAATTTTTCATACGGTTCCATCACTAATTGCTGTAGAATCCCACGTTTTGTACATTTAATGGATTTTGGCTAGGGTGAAGAAACAAACAACAGACCAGATTTCAGTTAATTTGAGTACAAATTAATTATTCAAAAGTAATAATTACACATTCCTTATTAATGAGTGCAGATCATGTCTTTCAGGAAAACTCAGAAAGTCAGCACAGACTGACCTGAAACAAGTACGCATGGTTAATACAGCCCATAAAATAAAGTTTCTTGTCAGTTTTAATTTAGTTTCCCAGCCTGCCTTGATCTAGCTCATAAATATATATATATATACCTTTGGGACCCTGAGTGTGACCATAACAATCATTTGGGGGTCAAAAGGCTTTAAAAAACTTTTTCTCAGGTTGACATCTAAATGAACTACTAACATATGCCAGGTGTGGTTTCATTCTATTCAGTTATTATTGCGCTGACTGAACTGAGGACTTTTGCTTACTGTGCCTACTGTTTGCAGTCATTGTGAACACTGCGTATCATTCGGCTTGCTTCATTACACCTTATTCTAACTCAGTTCAGGGACAATCAGGAGGACATTACTGCATCAGTATTGCAGCATTTATGTAGCTATAAAGGGAGTAACTGCAGCTGTAAAAGTATATGGAATGTAAAACGAGAGCTTGGATATGTATATATGTGTGTGTGGATATATGTGTGTCTGTGTTGGGTGTGTGTGTGAGTGGGGGGTTTGGGGTTCTAACAGGTGTAAAAGAGCACCCATAATGGTATTTACCAGCTGTAACTTTAACAGGAGGATATTAACCTTGCTGTATAAAACCGCTTAGTGCATCTAAAACACCAAAAATGCTCTTAAGTATATACGGTAAGACTGAGAAAAACTGAGTCAGCACACATCTGTATAAACACATACACAACCTGTAATTACTGTACATTAATTACAGACAGGTTCACTGGAAATATTTTTGATCTTCTCTATTCATAAATAAAATTATCCGAAAACTGGAAGGACGAGTTTGGTTACCCAGTGCAATAAAGACGTTAAAATCATTTCTGCAGAATCACTGAGCAGGTAAGAATGTGTTGTAAATTAAGCAAAAGCCATCAACCACATTACAAGATCTTGCCTAAAGTTCACTGTCTATTTATTGAGCCCTTTCTGTGTTAATTAGTGTTACTGCATGGAAGTCAATCAGTTCCCTATAACAGCATGACCAAAATGAGAAATGAAATTACCACTTGTTAGTAAGGAACCACAAAATGCAACATTCTCTGTCCTATGTTGAAAAACCTAACCAAAAAGCTTCATGTCTGTTAAATAAACACAGAGATTGACTGGTACTGTATATCAAACACTTACTGTACTATTATCGTATTCTGTTGTACGAAGTAATATTTTGTGGAGGTCAATGTAGCCACTATCACTAATAATAGTACATTATTTATTTAAGCTTTCCCTGAAGATGTTGTGGCTTTTTTATGTGTAAGGAGCAGCTGGAGATTGTAATTACTTACAGGATTCATATCCCTGCTGTTCTTCATAAAATTTATGTTAATATCATTATTTCAGACCTATTACGCTTAGACTATTTCAGTGGCCTCAACAGCAAAGACAATGACATCATTAATTACTATTAACTGTTTGCCAATTACCCACATTTTATAACTGTAATTAACTATAATTAACTATAACTATAATTATTTTAATCCTACTTTGTAGGTTATTTGCCTTCATTAGGACTAATAAAAAATAAATGTATACTATAACTAATAATCTAATGACATCAACAAATGTATGTTGGTATGGTTTAATGTTTTAACATAGAGTATAGTGTAGGACTGTACTGTACATGCAACAGCTCAGTGATCTGGACTGTTGCAACACAATAAACCTTTACATTCATTGTAAAACATATTATTCAGGAACTGGAATAATTAAGAGGTAATAATTAAGAAAGGTGTGCAGTTCAAATTTGAAGCTACAGTGTACGGCGGGGAAACAAATATCTCGACAATATGTTATAGCTTCTATAGTCTGTTGCTTGTTGTGCTCTAGTACATTTGTAGTTGTTCCTACAAAACATCCAGTGGTTTTTCCTAAGTAAAAGCCTGTGCTCCATCTTAGTGGCATTTCCCATAATAGCTTCAGCAAGTCATCTAAGGACGGAATTAAACTTCAAATGCCTCACATAACCTCTTGGTCCACTGAACCGTAAAATGGATACACACGTTCTTTCTCTGTTTAGGCTTGAAGAGACATTCTGTATGTTTAGCTATAGAAATCTGAGAACATGAGTCTTTACAAGTGAAGCGGACTAGTAGCAAGTAGAATAGCGGAGAAAAAAAGAATCCCAGATTTGTATATTCATGTCAGACAACATCATATGGTGTCCTGTTTAAGATCTATTAGAATGATTTGATAGAGGCAAATACTGTAGGCAGTGTGCTAGTTGGAAGTGTGATAGTGATCATCTTCTTCTATGAATCCACTGGTTTTATGTACATGTTTTGTAAAACCTGCAATAAGCAATGATATTGTAGAAATTATGCCTAAATAATTAGCGATCATAAATATCACTGGTGTAACTGCAAGGTTTTGCTGATGGACTGAAGTTAAAAATAGAAAATAAATACCGAACACAGTGGACTGAAAACAAAAATCCCAAAACCAAGTGTATTTTTTTTTAATTTGCTGTTAGAATAATTATTTTTTATATACTGGGGTGTTCAAGTCAAACCATGACTTTTGATTGTGCAGAATAACAGAAAACAGTTATGACAGTGAGCCACAGTGGTGTAGTGGTTGCTGCCTTAATGTTTGTGTGCATGGAGTTTGCATGTTCTCCCTGTGCTTGGATGGTTTCCTCCTACAAGCCAGAGACATGCAGAATAGGCTATGTGATGTTTCCAAATTGCCTGCAGTGTTTGTGCATGATTGCATCCTGCAAAGAACTGGCACCCAGGCCGGGGTTTACCCCTCCTAGGCTGCTAATCTCCGTGACCCTGAATAGGGTAAGCGATATAGTGAACAAGTGATTGAGGTTGAGCTATGAGAGTAAAAACTCTCTTTATTTCTCTACATAATCCCCTGCTAGACTAATGCACTTATCTCAGCATTTCACTAGTGCTTGAATACCATCAAGGTAGAAAGTTTTCTCAGTAAGCCAGAGCCACGGTGGCCTGCTTTACATCTGAAACGCTGGCTTCCCAGGAACTCCTTTAATGGCCTAAACATGTGGAAATGGCTTGGAGCGAGATCAGGACAGGAAATGTGGCAGTAACTCCCAGCCGGGTTCGTGAAATGTGCAAGTGGTGTTCCTGAATGATTTTGAGTAAGGTTCCCATAGACAGAAGAAAGGATTAGGTGTTCACTGAATGTTCACAGGGACGACTGCACTGGGCTGCGAGCCACCTCGGCTGAGACTGTCAATCATGGATGTTGGGCCTTCTTTAAAATGTTTGCACCATTAAGATGTTTTACTGTGGCCAAGAGTATTCTGTCAATTAGTTGAACATGTCTTACATTCATGAGAAAGGTGTGTTAGCTTTTTGTACTGTTGCTGTTTTGAATTGCTGCTAAGTATTATTATTTAGTTTTTTTGTGGAATAATGGAAAGTACAATTTAATTAATACAGATTTTATAAAGTAAAGGAATCAGAGTACAACATATCAATGTGCCTAAGAATAAGTGGAAATAACCACAGGGGTGAAGAACTGGATGGAAGTGTATGCTTCCTCAAAAAGAAGATGATCCAGCACCTGGTAGTACAAATTCCTGAATGGAAATGTTTCAGAAATCCTGGACTGCTTTATACTGTAACATGAAACTGTATTGAAATGGCCGCAAGTCATCTCACAGCAGGAACCAGAGCCCAGGTTCTTCAATATTAATGTCAACTTAATGTCTGCTTAATGCCAGATTCGTCTGTAAATTCGCTTGAAGCCCAATGAGCCCTCCCTATGATTCAACTGCTCTTTCAACTGCTATATTCAGGCTAAAACTATGCTCATAGACAGCCTTTTGCATTGCAAAAATGTTTCAGGAGACCCATGCCTGCACTGCTCTCTTTCTAAAAGCAATCAAAATAGCACTTCCATATTGTACCATGAAGGAATTGCAAATGAACAAAAAGTGATGCATGATCCACTGCTAATAGCAGACAGGAGGAGATACTATAGCTTCGTTAAAAATGGCAAAGGAGAAATAAATACAAAGCAGCGTGGCATTCCTGTTATATACACTCCACTGGTAGTCATGATAAATTAAACTTCTTTAAAACTTGAAATGTTTTTAAAAAATGTTTCCTAGTGAAATAAGAGATGTGATTAGAGCTCCAAGTCCATCCCTTTCCTCTTATCCAGAGGAGGACAGTTGGCATGGCAACAATGTTCATTTGTCTCAAAAAAAAGACGCAGAGGTGGACAGAGTGTGTGTGTGTGTGTGTGTGTGTGTGTGTGTGTGTGTTTGTGTGCGTGTGCGTGTGTGTGTGTGTGTGTGTGTTTGCGTGTGTGAGTGTGTGTGTCTGTATGTGTGTGTGTGTGTGTGTGTGTGTGTGTGTGTGTGTGTGTGTGTGTGTGTGTGTGTGTGTGTTTGCGTGTGTGAGTGTGTGTGTCTGTATGTGTGTGTGCGTGTGTGTGTGTGTGTGTGTGTGTGCATGAATGAGATAGAAAGAGACAGATGTATAAGGGTGAGCTTAATATATGCAAAATGTGCCTAGAGAACAGTTCCTATGCAGAGTGGTACAGATATGTATTTTATAAAAGAAAGGAAATGGAGATTTGAGTGCCATATTGAGTTTCCATGGCAACATGGTCAAGCACTGAAGTCAGGGTTGAGAGGTTACTGTGAGCTTTCAGAGCACATTCCTGTTTACAAAATTCAGTAGCCTGAATTCTACTGTTATATATAATTACTATATATATATAGTAACTACAGTGGAATCAGTCAAAAAAAAACTTCAGATTGACTGTAACATGAGAATCTTTATTTATATCTATCTATATTGTTTATATATATATATATATATATATATATATATATATATATATATATATATATATATATATATATATATATATATACTGCATATAAATATAAATTATTTGACAAAGCCAGTGTGAAATCAGATATGTATCAGACAGCCTGGTATTTATAGCCTGTTGCAGAAGTACCTTTGTGGGGTTGTAAAGCTCCTGCAGTGCATTTCTCGAGCCTTTCCTACAGCAACCCTCTGCTGCAAATGGGTTTCGTCTCATTACTGAAAAACAAACAAAGACAGAGACAGACGGTTAGCCAGTAAATCAGGCACAGACTACGGATGAAATCAGAATGCTAAAATATGGGGAGAAGACAGTAAACACCTAGACGTTTATAGCTTCTTAAACAAAGTACATGTGCCTCAGACCAAAATCCTCAGGAGGGGTTATTAAACTTTTTTTTTTTTTGGCAAACACCCTCATATCTAGTAAATTTCCACATGCATAGCAACAAATAACACATCAAGCATAATGCAAAAATGTAACACAAATTACAACAGATCAGAACATCGCTATTGAAACTAACTGACAGCAAGCGACCTATTTCACTGTAAAATGAGATATCTCCAGTGTTAGGCAATTTTGAGGGGAAAAGTATTTGTAGTGAGTACAAGAAAAATGTGTCAAGTTTAGCTGTGAATAAAAAATAATTTAGTTACAAATTTCATTGACGATCTTGAGATACATTCAAAACAATGCAAAAGCTTTAGATCACAATTCATTATCTCCTTTCACTTACTAAAAGAACTGAGTGTTTTAGCCTTATCTCTCTGCTTGAGTTTTTTTTCTCGTTACCATTACATTTGTAAATACTGAAAAAGAAAAAAATATTGATAAATGGTATTTAGCTCATTTTGCTATAAAACTCTTTTTTGTTCATGTTACATTTTTCATTTCATTTTTCTTGCCTTAGGTCTCTGCTAAATCTCGATTATCATGGATTTCTCCAAAGTGTGCCAGTAATTGTGTGGCCCTAAATATATTTTAATGAATTTGAGCAATAAAACTTGTGTATACATTATGTAAGAAATATAATGAATCAATGTCATGTTTAATGTTCTGGAACCTCCACAACCAAATAACCTTATTTAACCCTCTAATGAAGTGAATAAGACCAAAAAAGCAGCTTGTCATGTACAGTAAGCAAGAAACCGCAATGTGCGAAGCCCTCCATCATGAAGACTTCCTTGTTTTTCTTAACCTAAAGCTGACTTTTAACAAAACTAAAAATAAATAAATAAATAAATAAATAAATGTCATATCAACAGATACTATTACTATAAACCTGTTATTGATCTACAAATGCATTTTGTTTTGTCTCCTGACACTTGGCATCACAGACCATCACTTGGCATTATTAGCTTCAGCGTGCAAAAAGTTGAAAGTCCTTTATGTCGAAGCATATATGAAAACTGCCATTCTGGATCTGCCAAAGAACATGTGTCATGAATATTTCAGATAGAGAAAACCAAATCTAAGCTTTCCCTTCTGCTTTCATGCTCTCTTTATGCTTCTCTGTACCAGGGTCATCTCTTATGCGTTTTATGCAAAGCCTACAATGACTGAGTTTGTAAAACTGAATCACTGAAACCTGTGAAACCAAATTCACATGCAAATGTAATACGTAGGAACTGAGTCCGTTTCTCAGAAACCAGATACCATTGCCTAAAATGGGAACATTACTGATTTTTCAAAATGAATGAATCATTTATTGAAAAGTAAGCAAAGTCATTGAAATGTCTTGATGAAAAATGCGCTGTTCCAAAGTCATTTAACAAGTCTGTATTGTTGACAGCAGCAGTTTTTGGAACCAGGGTTTTAAGAGAGAAAAGCTGCTTTGCCAGGAACTTATTATGCAATATGGTTCTATATATATATATATATATTGTCTGCCTGCTGCTCTGAGATTGTTGCATGATTATTATTGTATTTTATGTCTATTTGAGTTTACATCAACTCAACCAGTCACTTTATTAGGAACAAATCAGCCAGATTCACAGAAACTAGACTACTAGATATTTTGGGGTCTGTTACCTGTTTTTTTTTCTTCAGCCCTCCTGTTTTGGTCTCAATGGTTTGTCAGTTCCGAGATGTTTCTCTTCTCACCATGGTTGCATAGAGTTAGTTATTTGAGTTACTGTACCCATCCTGCCAACCAGTTTGGTCATTTTTCCTCTGACATTTTCCCATGAATAATGCAGTTCTACCCACAAAACCACTGCACTTTTTCTGCACCATTCTATGCAAACTCTACAGGCTGCTGTATGTGAAAAACCAGCTCAACTGCCACCAACAAGTATAACATTGTCAAAGTAACATCATCAAAGTAACAACATCAAAGATCACATTTCTAATGCTGGATGATTGGGTGGTAATTATACATTTCGGGTGTACAGGCGTTCCTAAAAAAGTGGACACTGGGTGGATACACTAGCCCTTATTCAGGAAACTGAAGACTGCTAGGATTTTTAATTGTTCTTAGAGTGTGCCAAAGCCCTATCACTTTAATAGCAAAATATACAGATGAACAATCACTGTACCTCTTCAATTAAAGGGTTTTCCTGTAAGCCATTTTTTTTCCCTCAGAAACTTTGTGAATGAATAGTATAGGAGTCTTTACGCATCCATGACATTTAAAAATGATTCCTTTTTGCTGCAGAGGTTTAAACAAGCAGAGCTTCAGTTTTCTATAATTAACTGTAATGGATACACACTGCATGCATAACCATCAGCTAACACACTGAACAGAAGTGAATGAAATGTTCAGTTTGGGGTGAAAGTCTTGATTCTCAAGATTTTTTTTTGAGAAAAATGTTCCCATAAATTGCTACAAAGAATGCCTTCTATTATTCAGGATTTACGGACGGAATCGTCACTTAAAACCACAAAAAGTTAATTGTGTTTTTTTTCTTCAGTACAAACTTCAGTTTTCCGTCTTTTTTAAGGAACTGCAATATGCATTAGGGATTAGTTTAAATAATGTTCGCTACTTCAAAGGTTGCAGCTCTTGGTTTTTACTTGCAACCTAATATTACATAATATTATAATGGAGCTAGCAGAAGATTTTGTTAGCAATCAATGCTAAGATTAACTACTGGGTCATATATTGCATGCTGGGATTTTTAAGTAATTTACAAACACATGTGGGATTGTTGTTTTCACCATCAATTTGCCTCTCCATTTTATGTAGAAAAGACCTAAAAGGCATGGCTATACAATAGCTATCTAAATTGCCTCAGCTCTTAGCTAGTGTTCATGCTCTGCGTTTAGGTTTCCCATTTGCCTCACAACCTTAGTGTTCTCAGCAGTGATAGAACACATGATATAGAAACACATGCAGTTCACAGAAGCAAAACCATCTTAAGTAGTTTCTTCCAATCATGATTTTTTCCCTAAGGTATGGGGGAAAAAATCTATTGTTTTCTAAATCTAAATCTAAATCTTTTGTGAGCCGATTAATGTATCGCTACGCTGACTCCAAAAATTATTTCTTTATAATTTATAACATTCATAATATCAACAGATGCACCAGTCGATCAGACAGTGATCAGAATTGTCTGTTTTGTCAGCTTGATTAGCCATGACTGATCATGCTGGACATAACCGATTCTGTGCCCGAGTGCACAAGGTTGTGAGTAGTGCAACAGAAATGCATTTTTATTATTATGATTATGATGATGATGATTAAAGTTGCACATGTTAATATTATTATTTTTTACATTATTATTATTAACATGTGCAACTTTAATAATAATAATAATAATAATAATAATAATAATAATAAAAATGATGATGATGATTATTATTATTATTATTATTATTATTATTATTAATGTTGCACATGTTAAAGCCCAATCTGAGGCTTTTTAACATGTGCAACTTTAATAATAATAATAATCATCATCATCATCATCATCATCATTTTTATTATTATGATTATTATTGTTAAAGTTGCACATGTTAAAAAGCCTCAGATTGGCCTTTTTCTCAATAACTAGATAATTAGTTCCAGACCCACTCATTACACACACTGTCTCAAAATGCAGCAAGCATTAATTATCCTCGAAACACACTCGTTAGAAGCTGCACATGGCCACGTGTTTACAATTGCTCAACACGCGCACAAGCATTTCCTTATAATCCTACAGATGGTACACTCTAAACTATTCCCACACTAGCGTCCCGTGTACTATAATTATTTGTTTAGAAATAAAAATTATGGTAGATGACAAGAGACATGCCACTCAGTAAAAATGTAGCTTTTTGTTTAATTTAATTTTAAATTAAATGTTAAAGTCTAACAGTCTAGATAGTTTGCATCCTTTAAATTCTGCGCTTGGTTTGAAAGGTTCTAGGTCTTAAAATTGTATCAAAATCTGAAAAAGGTATAATATTGAATCACAAATATTAATCACAATATTAATCAAATCAGCACCTAGGTTTCGTGGCATTGTATCGGTTGGTGACTGGTGATTCCCATCTCCCTAATCTCTACACACTTGATAACAGGATACGATCGATAACAACAACACAGGTATAATGTATGTTTTACTTTCCTTGTTGTGCACAGAAAGTAGAAGCTAATTGCTTGAAAGGAAATGGAGGAAATGTCAGATCACACACGTTATAAGATTCGGAGGAATCATTTACTGTAAGTGAATCGTTCGGTTTTAATGGTTTCTAACATCACACCTACGCAGAATTGAGGAAATGTGTCTTGTTTCACTGATGTTTTGTCACTTCCAGCTTACAAACCACCTGATGTACTGGAAATTACTGTTTAACTTTTATATACCAACTTTACTTACTTAAAATACAAAATGAAAAACAAAGCCTAATAAACAAGTCAATTCTGTACTCACACACATAATAATTTATGACATTTCAGTCTTTCAATGCTAAAATGAATAAGTTATAGAGTTGATATCTGAGAAACTATAACATGCCATAAGCTTCCTAGTGTTATTCTCTCTTTTCCCCTACAGTTCTCTATTCTAGCAGAAAGCAGAAGTGCTTGAGAATCTCATCTGAAATTCCCTTTCAGATTCACTTACTAACCCCCGACACGTGTGGAATTACGTGTGGAGTTGTGTGTGTGTCTCTGTATCAGATTCAGACATCATCAATAATTGAAGCATTTTAACATGCCATGATGTAACTGGGCTTAATGGGTTTGCAATTCAGTCCACTGACGGAGGCAATCACTGCATAACAGAGCTAATGTCCAGCAAAGAAAAAAAAACAGATATCCTGTGAATGCTGTCTTTGTGTCGCACTGATACCTGATAAACGCTGATGGTTACAGTTTATCAAGGCCTTGTTGCACTGGTTTAGATGATGTTCGCAGAGAATGTTATAAAGAACAGATTGGATTTGATACTTCTGTTGTCAAAATGAGCGCTTTTTTACAACAGACCTAAAATATGTGCCTGCTATCAGGACAGTAGATATGAGTAATGAACTTGTCCTTACGTGCACTACACTGGATTTTGTGCAACACGATGTTTATCCCCGCCTTTCACTTTATACTGTGCTGTGATTGGCTGGTTGAGATGTTAATCGGGCAGAAGGCCTGTCTTTTGTGTACATTATTGTGTTTTTTGGTCAGTTTCTTAATTCCCTCCACCTTTTGATCAACTCCCTGTCGCGCTTGATGAAAGCTCCTTGTGGATTCTTGGAGCAATGGTAAACGTATGCATTTTGAGAGGTTGTAATGATGCCTCCTGTGTATAAAAAATCATTTCCTGACCCTCAGTAGCAGTTTGTGCATCGTGCAACGCAGCAGACATGGCATCATGTGCGAACAACCGTTCATTCGTTCTCTACTTCTGCTTGTGATGAACTGATAAAAGCTTTTTATTTTTTTTATTTTTTTATAAAAGCTATAATGTAAGCAATTAAAGGTAGGAACTTAAATAAAATTTAACTATGAACTGATTGCAAAATATGAAGAAGTGCCATTCTTTAAAGGAAAATGAATAAAAAATTGTCAGTGGTTAAAAAGAAATGTCTTTTTAGGAAACTTCAGAGCAGGCTGCTATAGAAAACTAATCAACTTCAAGGTTGCATGGTGGCGTAACTCCACTTTGCATAGACCGCATCATACTACTCCATCCCTGGTTATTTTCCAATAACAGCACACCACCAAGTGAGATGTTCGTCACATAATATTAGCACACGTGCACATCCCTGTAGCGAGTCTACAGTAGCTACTGCGTCTGACCACACCATTTGCTGAATCTAGGCATATTAAATGCCGGGAAGGACAAACTAGAGAGAAGGTTAATGATAAAAGAAGAGGAAAGAATGAATAAAATGAACAAAACCTAATAATTATGGAGAGGAAAGAGGGAAAATGTGAGAGAGAAGAGAAATGGGTTTCTACAGCCATTACACACAGAACAGTTTACAGCTCATTAAGGCTAGAAACAATAAAGGGTACACAAAAGATCAAAGCTCTGTGTGTGTGTGTGTGTGTGTGTGTGTGTGTGTGTTTCTGTAAAGTTCAGTGTGAGGCTGTTCCACCTGAGAAAGCAACTCAGCAGTGAGAGACACCATTATTCCACCAGAAAGAACGTTCTTGGAACGTTCTAAAACCAAAATCACGACACAGTGGGGAGGAAATTTGAAATGGGTTTTCTTTGAAAAATTCATTTGCTTTCTTCATTTGTTCACTGGTGCATAAATGATACAGACTTACTATGCCATGCATTTATAATTGTGAACGGAAAACTCTAATGTGCTGAAAGAAAATATTGATAAGCCATTACGGTGTAATTGATTAAAATACAATTTCAGAGCAAAAAAAAAGTTTCATCATCAGCCTTTTACTGAACATTACGTTTTATTTATCTATTTATTTATTTAGGCAGCACGGTAGCTTAGTGGGGAACGCTGTCGCCTTGCAACTCCAGGGTCCCTGGCTGTGTGCATGGAGTTTGCATGTTCTCTTCGTGCTGGATGGGTTTCCTCCGGGTACTCCGGTTTCCTCCCGCAGTCCAAAGACATGCAGATTAAGCTTATTGCCGTTCCTAAATTGCCTGTAGTGTGTGTGAATGAGCGTGTGAGTGTGTGTGTATGTTTGTGTGCCCTGTGATGGATTGCATCCTGGTGCCTTAAGTCTCCTGGGATTGACTCCAGGCCCCCGGAGACCCTGTACACAGGACAATGCGGTACAGACGATGATTTATTTATTTATTTATTTATTTATTTATTGTATAGGGATTGTTTTAAACATTGTTCCTCTTCCTGAATGTAACTAAAACAGTGTTGTTGTTTCTTGCAACATAATATGGTTTAAATAAAAAAAAAAAAAAAAAAACAATCAACCATCAGCTTGGAAATTCATCAACACTTACAGATTCTCAAGGACCAGAAGTATTGGAACACCAGTAAAAAGGTTCGTCGATTCAAAATTTTCCCTGAAACGCCGGGAAGGAACGACGCATGTTGGGGTTGTTCAGTACAGCGTGAGCTTACTTGCTATCGTTTGCTTGTGCAAATGAAACAGCTCATGGTGACAGTTAAAGGTCTCTATTTATTCTCATTTTTATTCTAAGTCACTTGCCAAGTCCTGGTTCTCAGGAATGAAATCTGCAAATATGGAGTTTCCAGTTTATGTGGTGCTAAATGTGCGTGTCTAATAAACACACAACTCAGTGTGCATCTAAAATGACATTTTAAACAACATTACAAGGACTGTGATAAAGAGTGTGTACACTGCTGAACCAGAGATAAAAAAAAGAGAAGTAGTACAATAAACGTGGCTAATTTTACTACCCCACACTGAACCAATGCTGCCAGTTATAAAACTCAAGTAATGGGGATTTCCTTCTTCCCCTTTTTTGCAAAACATTTTTATATTGTTGTCTTATTAATACATCCTCCCAATTTTGTTATAATTTCCTCCTAAATCTCAACCTCGAGCTATGTCTCCCTTATCGCACCACAGTTCTCAATCGCATTAAAGCAAATCCAAGCAGAGATACAGTGTGTACTACACTGCCGCATTTTTATTCTTTTAACCGCTTGGAAGCACATATGAGAATGGTGATGAATATCGAGCTAACAGATGACCAGCTTTATTCACTCTGACCGACTGGGGAAAGAGGAAGGTCATCCTTCAGGGATCCCGACTGAGTACAGGATCAACTGATTCTGCTCTCCTGGTCGTGAGTTAGACCTGACGCGTGCATGTGCGGAAAGTTTCATATTCTCGCCTATGTACAGTACATACCCTTGGTACTTTTGTCGAATAAAAAGCTTGGCGCTGTTGAATTTGTGATGCTGATGGAAGATTTTTCAATTCATAATATTAATGCTTTCAGAAATTCCACAGAAATAGATAAAAACCATCGGAAATTGTCCGTATTGTAAGTTTTTTGTTGTTGTTGTTCATGGAAAGAATGTGTAAACCACTGTGTAAACTGTATCTTTATGGGTTTTTTTTTTTCATTTTTTTTTCACGATTGCTGTATGCTTTTTCTTAGGAATAAGATTATTTCTGTTTTATCTTTAGGAGAAAGTATGTCATTTTTCAATAAACACGAAGGGTGATCATGTCATACTGAGACTTGTGATGAATGAAGGCGTAAATCTGATTGACATTTACAGAAGACTTCAAGCGCAGGACGGTGATGTCGCAGTAAAACATTTGAATGGTGCAAATGTGTCAAAGAAGACCGTACATCCGTGAATGATGATCCCCGACAAGGTGGCTTGGAGCCCGAGTAGAACACGTTTTCCAATACCTGATAGGACTGAAATAATTCACTGACCATGTGCTTACTGTACATTAAACATTTCTGCTTATCCAGAATTTCCAGAAGGTAAAAGGTTTTTTTTTTTTTTTTTTTTTTTAGGACACAGTCTACTGTTAACGGTATAAAAAAAAAAAAAAAAACAGTAATTACACCATTTCCGGTATATCATCCACCCAAGCCTAGAATACACTCTATCTATGTGATTACACAATAACGTGGTTAAAACATCCCCTCACCCTGCGCATGGGTCACAACCTGTTTCCTCCCAGGCTGTAATAACACATTATCTCCAACCATTCATCAACAACGGATTACGCTATACAGGGGAATTAGTTCTTCGCTATTTATCCCTCACACACATGCACACAAGAACTGATTATTTCCATTATGCAGTTTTAAAAAGCCAACAATCATGGACACTCCTGCACACACACACCCACACACATCCTAAACTTGCCACAGGAAAATTCAGACACCAAAATTCAGTAGGCCATAGTGCGGAGAAGAAAAAAACAGGGAAAGAAGTGTGTGTGTGTGTGTGTGTGCTCTGTGATTTCTTGTTGAAGTCATTTCTGAAGATTACAGATTTCCCATTGCTAAAATATAGGTCAAGTGAACTCCACCCAGAAACACACACACACACACACACACACACATTGATGGCTGATTACGATACACTTTCCTAAATATATTCGGGTAATGTATTCTATTATATCCAAAAAAAAAAAAAAGTTAACCATTTACGTACAAGCGGTGTTCATGTCAAACCGGGACTCTCCCATGAACGAAGGCATACAACAGACTGACATTTACAGGAGACTTCAACGACAGTACGGTGATGAGACTCTTAGCCACAGTAAAACATGTGAGCGGTGCAAACATTTTAAAGAAGGCCGTATATCCGTCAGTGATGATCCTGACCGTGGTGGCTCGGAGACCACTGTATACATTCCGGTGAACATTCAGTGAGTGGAAATGCCTGATGTTTGAATAACTTGTCGCCAACTTGCCAAGTGATGCATCTGTCCGTGGGAACTGTACACACAATCATTCATCAACACCACTGGCACTTTACAGCACCTCGACTGGGAGTAATGGTCACATCCTCTGTGCGGTCCTGACCTCGCTCTAAGTCATTTTCCAAAGTTACAGTTCCTGGGAGGCCAGCGTTTCAGAAGGTGAAACAGGAAATCCCATCATGGCTCTGGTGTTTTGAGAAAATTTTCTATCTTGATGGTAGAAACACTGGGATAAGTGCATTAGTGCATATCAGGGGATTATATAGAGAAATAAAAGGAGTTTTTACTCTCATAACTGTGTTCTGTTATTCTACATAATCAGTCCCGGGTTTGACATGAAAGCCCCACGTATTATGTAACAGAATACATGAAGAAAATATTATCATGGGAAACAACTGTGCAGGATCTTCATTCTGTAATTCTACTACACACCCTGGTTCGACAGGATAACAAATATACAAATAAGCACTGCTACCACTCCAAAAACACATTCTGTTTGCAGTCACTTCCTGCTCGTCCGCCTGTCGCCAAATCTGTCACATGTCACAGATACAACTCCATTAAATATTTAAGCGAACGCTCTGGAGAACTTTCCTTAATTAAGATGTGTTTGGGAGACTTTAGATAAGAATTAATTGAGTGTGGGTGGGCATGAGGGAAAGTGTGTGATCCCGGGGGGACAACAGGAGACGCAGTGTGAAGTTGCGATGCTGTGGTACAGTAGCTTTTAACTTTCTCCTTATGTATGTAAATTTCATCTTTCTTTCTTATTTTAAAGGTCTGATATAGCTATTATAATGATGGCAACATAATCATTACCATTACTTTTAAATGAATAGTAGGACGGCAATGAAAATGCTGTATGTGTTATAGGAATAGATCTACAGAAGAAGGACAATCGCAGAGACAAGAAGAGAACGAGAAATAGAGACGATAAGGGACTGGATCATATGATGATATAAGATCAACTGTGTGATAGATTATACTGTGATAGGCGGCACGGTGGCTTAGTGGTTAGCACTGTCCGCCGTGCACCTCCAGGTTCTCAGTTCGATTCCCACTTCAGGTCTGTGTGTATGGAGTTTGCATGTTCCCCCCGCGCTTGGTGGGTTTCCTCCCACAGTCCAAAGACATGCAGGTTAGGCTGATTACCATTCCCAAATTGCCCGAAGTATGTGAGTGAGCATGTGAGTGTGTGTTCCCTGTGATGGATGGTGTGTACCCTGCCTCATGCCCTGATACAGGATCAAGCGGTATAGAGTATACAGTACTCTGATACACTTTCTTAGATATTGCAAGTATTTTTGTATAGCTATAAAGGTTTAGGTTCAGTTTAGCTAGCGGTTTGTTTGCAAACGTAAGGTCACCATGCACAGCACACATTGATTATAATGCTATTTTTGTATTGTGCCATATCCTCCAAGACTCAAAAATGAAAGTAAGAGAGAAAACTTGTTAAAAAAAGAAAAAAAGAGTCTAATTGCTTTTCCTCCATATGTCCCTGCCTCTCATTCATTCCACATTCAAAACTTTACACACACACACACACACACACACACCAGAACTGGAATTCTCATCACCGAGCCCACAGTTTGACCACAAATGTACAGAACAAATGCAGACACACGGCTTCTACAATGTGAACGTTTGAGTCAGACAAGATCGTAGTTCAGAGGTCAGACTGAGGACAGCCAGGATGTTGAGTCAGCACCCTCTAGCTATCTTACTCTTAGACGGGCTGCTAAACTGACCCCCTACACACACACACACACACACGGCTGAGGCTGCGTACTGAGTGGTTAGATGTGAGAAACGGAGCATTCATGTGCATAACTACAGTCAGATAGTCGGAAAGAATTTGGAGAAGTTCGAGTCATGGCCATAACTAAGAACACAAAATTTTTTATATATATATATATATATACAGTATATTTTATACTTCTGTATCATGATGTTTGAAAATTGGGTTTCCTGAAATCTCAGCAATCTAAAATATCTCAAGATTGAAATATTACAGAGAATATCTAATAGTAAATGATAAAGGAAAAGACCTCTTGTGAGCTGGAACCATCTTTAGGGAAAGATTCAGGCTGTGAAACACACACACACACACACACACACACGCACGCACACACAGACTTTCCTATTTCTTTATGCCAGGTGTTCTTTGAAGGATCTTTTATCAAACCTACTGCCCTCTGTTTCTCCCTTGTGTCCTCTTTTCCTGTGGCTCTGCCGTATAAATCAACCTGAAACCCAAAACCTGTCACACTCGCGCACACACACTCACACACACACACACACACACACACACACACACACACACACACACACACACACAATGGCTGTGACAACGGCTGTCACTGCTCATCTTTTCTCGGTTTACCTTCAGTCTGGCAGGCCATAGTGCTCTCAAGTCACATTCAGACTGACAAGACACATGTGCCCACACACACACACACATACACACACACGCACACATGCACACGCACAAAACAATATCATGTATAGTAAATATATGGTAGTGAAGCATATATACACGTTAAAAAAGCTTGAAAACCTGTTGGAATTTGAGATAATCTAACAATCATTCTTAAAAAGTGAGTCATTTACAGTCTTGTGGTGGATTTGATTAAAGGACTAAGACTGACAGGCTACTCTGGAAAGTGTGGGTTTAATGCAGGCCTGTCAAATCGTATCCAGAAAGAGCCAGTGTGGGTGCAGGCTTTTATTCCAAGCAAGCACAAGACACACCAGCTAGTCTATTGAACATCTATTTAAGAATAATTAAACAGGTGGAATCAGGTGTGGCTTCTGCTTGGTTGGAATGAAAGCCTGCACACACACACACACACACACACACACCGGGCCTTTCCGGATAAGATTTGACACCCCCGGTTTAATGCAAATAACCTGACAAAAATGCTGGTGTGAGATTATGGGCTCTATTTCTGTGCTGTAACGAGGAGAATTTGCATAAATTAGTGGTATAACGCTGGTGTACGGCTAATTAAGTTTGGCTTGAGCCCAATTTTGCGGTGATCTAAATCGCAGTGGGACTTTTAAGGGTCGAAAAACAGCACTTGTGATGCCACCCAAGGAGGCACTAAAAGTCTTGCCGCGGGCTCTTGCAGTTTTTTTCCGCACGTTTACTACAGTCTTAAAAACGCTTCACGTCCTAAAGGATGCACACAGTAAACAAGTGCATAGCAATGCTGTTTTTTTTTTATTTTATGTTTACAGCTTTTGTTCTCCGTGTCCATATGGGTCTCCATTTAAGTTTTTTGTTCAGTTTTCTTCCACTCTGTTCTTCTCAAAAACATGAAGGTTTGTGAATTGGGGATTCACAAACCTTCGCCCAGGATGCAGTCATGCATTGTGCCCAGTGTTATCAAGATCAGATAGAGCTAGATCAGATAAAGACTTTTTTGATTGGTTCCTCTTGAGAAACTTTTGTATGAAAATTTAGTTAACGGTTCTAAGCAGACCCCCTTTCAATTCCAAAGAAGAATCTTTAACTCTATTGAAGTCAACATAAACAGACTACATAAACGGATATTTACGGACTATTAATGAATTCTGGCTACTAAACGTGAATCAAACAGCTGACACATCATCATGCTGAGAATATATTTTAATGAGCACAGTCAATAAAAAGATTGTAGTGAAGCTAATTAAATACCCACTTTGCCAGTCCTAGAGATGAGAAATTAGACTCTTCAGGCACATGAACATACCCACAGTGCTCATAAAGAAATGCATTTGTTGGAAGTGACATCAGCCAGCCAGCTATTTTTAACCACTAAAATACCAACATTACATGTGTCAGTAACTCAGATAGTAAGCCATTACTAAAATATCCCTGCACTGAGCCTCTGGCACACACTTCGCTTTAAAGGGGGACAAGGGGAATTGATTTGGCTGAATAATTGCATCTATGATCAGGAAAAAAAAAAATGCATACATTTATAAATGTGTAAACTTAAAATGGAAAAAATATGATTAAATTCTTAATTTTTAACTTTTAAATATGTTAAGATATTCATTCTGATTGATCAGTTATTTTTTTGTCTTTTTCTACAAGAGCAGTTCAACTATAAAGCAACTCATAGTTCTTCTAATTCTTTGTTTCCATAGCAACAACTAATTCACCTGGGCTTGGACTAACCCTAATATAACATTTATACTGTATATATCGGCATGGTGGTTTCCGTCGGGTACACAGTACAAGACACACAGATTAGGCTAATTGCCGTTCCCAAATTGCCAGAAGTGTGTGAATGTTGCCGGGACATCCTATCCTAGTCATTAAAATTGGAATAAATACAATAATGCAATAGTCACCACTATTGACCTCCACGATCCCTAGTTGGACTTGAAAGGTCTCTAGAGGATGGATGGAGGTCAGGGGAGTAGGGGAGATCAGGCACAATTTCACAAGTATCCCGCAGGTTCACCGTTTCGTGATCATGAGTGTTTATGAGTATTAGTGTTTAACAAAAGCCCTTTCTTTTTCCTCCCCATGATTTCCTATTTGAAAGGAGAGCCTGCAGGTTACGTCATGTCTTGTTGTCAAACAAAATCTGTGACTTACTGTATATTATCTGATGATCTCATGACTTCTTGTGTTTTGTTAAAAGAAAAAAGAAAAAAAACCTCCATCATACTCCGTCCAGTTTGAAAACAAATTTCGTATCCCAAGTCGCCCGCAGGTTTCACCGTTTCGTGAACTGAATGGGCTGTCGCGTTGTCATTTCTTCAAGCCGGTGACCATTTTGGTTTCGACCGTCTAGCGGGTCTAACTATAACGCAGGAAGAAATGTTCATGAACGTACTTACTTCCAGAGACATAATTGGGCATTTTCCATTTATATATATATATAAGCTGCAAAAGACTTTTGTTACAAGCACTATGTAAAAACTCAATTGAATTGAAGATGGTTTTAGGTTTTCATATAAAATTCCTATAATGACCTTTTAACAGTACATGTTCAGGACAAAAGACTTTTATTGATAACATGACCAGCTGCCTGTTTTTGTTGTCCTATTAACTTTTAGAGAAATAAATAATTGCCCCTGTTTAGAGAACCACTGCTTATATCTTACTGTTTGTAATGTAGGAAACCTGCATAAAACACTTTACAGTTATTGCTGTTATTGAAAAAGATTGAACTTCGGTGTGATACAATCAACTGTACTGTGTTGCGGAGCGCATGACATCACTCTGCCGTTGATTTCGTCCTATAACAGCACAAATCAAAGAGTTCTATTCATTACATACTGTAGATCACTGTCTTTCTACTCTTTTATTGTTTAAAGGGTTCCATAAGTCACGAATGTAATTTCCCCAGTGGACTGAACTTCCCAAGATGAAGAAAAGTCGGCAGAAATCCAATGAAGGTTATAGCTGAGCTAGGAGCAAGACAGCGCTTGTAACAAATGCTCTTATCACACTGCATTGGTACAAACTGATACTTAGGGAAAGACACAACAGCAGTCAGATACCAGGATAAGGTGCATATAGTTCAAGGATTTACAAAAACATTATGCATAGGAGCAAATCTCACGGGAAGGACAGTCTTCCACATAAAACGCGATCACTATCGGCGCTCGCTGAGCATGATGGATGATTCAGACCAAAAGAACAAGTGAATACTTACGTTTAGTGTTTAACAAAAGCCCTTTTTTTTCCCCCCTCTCTATGATTTCCCATTTGATCAGTCTCTCAAAGGAGAGCCTGCAGGTTTAGTCAAGTCTTGTTGTCAAACAAAACCAGTGACTAATATTATCTGATGATCTCATGACGTCTTGTGAAGTGATTTCTTAAAAAAAAAAAAAAAAAAAAAACCTCAGTCATACTCAGTCCAGTTTGCAAACAAATTTCACACAGAAATATCTGAAGTCACGGCAGGTCCACTGTGCTTTGGGCCTGAAACTCGCAGGAGATTTCAGCTGCACTGACTGAGGCAGATACAGCAGCACGCTTTTACAGTCTGATGATTTAAGGAATAAGCCATCAAGGAGTTTGGCTTTAATACAAGTGCTTATAAAAGTCCAAGGACTCTACCTCTCTTTTAGTGAGAAATAAAAACAAAAACACCCCCACACAAACATATGGACCCAGCTAAGACGAGAATATTTTAAAGGTTTTAACATTTATAATTTCACATAGGTTGTAAATCAATCATGTGAAATATAAAACCATAATAATGTATTTCATATTAAAGTGCCCAGTGGGCTACAACACAGCTTTGACAACAAGCCATCCATCTTTCAGTGCTGTCACCACCTACAGCACAAGATGAATTTTCACCTGAAGAGACCGCAAACCCACCTGATCCCTGCAAGCGTACTTTTTGGGACAATTGATGCAAGAATTGATCATTGATCATTCATGTATCCTCCACACCGCTTTATCGTGTATACAGGAGGTCTGGAGCCTATCCCAAGAGACCTAGGGCGTAAGGTGGGGTACACCTTGGACGGGGTGCCAATCAGTCACAGGTCACATATAGACACACGCTCAATCACACACTATGAGCAATTTGGGAACGCCAATTAGCCAAAGCTGCATGTCTTATCTTTCGACAATGGGAAGAAACCGGAGTATCCGGGAAGAACATACAAACTTCATGCACACAGTTGGAAGATTGATTGGCCAATAAGGATAGTCTGCAAAGAAAGTGGCTATATTTATTATTCTAAGTGCTATTGTTCCCTATTCATACAAAATTGTCATGATTGTGCTTTTTACCTCATATTTTCACACAAAGATAGATGATAAAAGTGGGTTCAGGGATCAGCTGCATGTTAGAGTAGATGAATCTGGCTTTTTTTATTATCGCTGTTTTTGCTACTAGACATACAGTAGATGGTTCTTGCTGGAAAATAATTCCAGCATATATGAAATCTCAGTACACACTTGCTGAAAAAATACACCGTGTAGTGTTCATTTGGCTTAAGATCATTCTCTCCATATCCTTACCCAATCTTTGATTGAGAGACGACCTTACAATGTAAAATGGGGAAGTGGTTTAAGACTTTGGGCTTTTTCAATTCGGATAAAAGTGTCCGCCAAGCCCTGCCAAGTGGAAGATAATACTAACAATTCACTGTTTCTCTATTCATACGAGCCAATATCGACACAGTTCTTAGTTGTCGCTCTATTGGTCTGTGCTTGGATGATAGTGTGTGTGTGTGTGTGTGTGTGTGTGTGTGTGTGTGTGTGTGTGTGTGTGTGTGTGTGTGTGTATGTGTATGGACTCCCTGGTGTGTGATAACACGTCTGCAGGCTGGAAAGCCATCTGCCACTCAAGAGCTTCATCCATCAAAACAAAGCAGCAGTGGCGGCCAAACAAAACACTCCAATCCATTCACAGACCACACACCCAACGAGTGGATGAGCGTGTGTGAATGGAGTCGGTGGGGGCAGGTGCCCACTGGAGTGTAAGGATATGCCGGAAATCTTTAGATTGCCCAGTAGCTTGAAACCCATAATAAGAGCATCTGCAGCAAGCCTTGAAAACAGACACAGTTCCTAATTAAGCATGCTTTTGCTTTCACTGCATGTTGTAATGTCCATCAGGAGTGAGACTGAAGGTCAGATTAATTCATGACTCGACAAAAGTGTCATGATAATCCCAGTGCAAATGTAGAGTGTATGGCCAGCTAACTGGTTATAGAGCTGCTTGAGTCAGCAATGAGTATACACACACACACACACACACACACACACACATTCTGATTTATCAACTGAGAATTTTAACGCACAACATCCTTTTAGAATCCCTTTTCAATGCCTTCCAGCGGACTCTACAGCACTGCTCGGTCTTTTTTTGGTCCCTTCTGCTCCTTTACTGTCAGTGACGGGGGGTTTATAATCCTCCTCTCGTATCAATTAACCGACCCGCTTTCTTTCAGTGTTAATTTATTCTCTTTCACTCTTTTATTTTTCAAACAATAGCCTCTCTAATTGCACTCACTGTACTCATTCAGTCATTTGTGTACACGTAGCGCTAAAACGCATCTGCTATTTTACATTTCTGTCATTCTCTTTATTTTGGGCAGTGTTCACATATGGTGACAGGAAAACACTAAAAATAGCATCTAAACATTGTTTAAATCTCTCGGTAACATTAGCGAGTTTCAGGTTGTGGGTTACAGTGGAAATGATTCGCATACGCTGAAGTGACTCAAAAGGAAAAACATCACTAGAAGCTCTTTAGGGAGTTTAGCCCGCCTCACACAGAGCCCCGAGTGAACTTCTTTCCCCTTCCTGAAAGCTTCACTGCTTTTTTTTCTTTTTTTCTTTTTACGTCTATTCCCCTAGACAGTTCCATCGGATGACTCCAAATACAAGAATGTATCTTCTTACTTATTGCAAGATGAGAATAAAAGACGTACGCCCCTATAAACCTTCAATGATCACAATACTGTACAGTAAGTCCGCTACGTACCAACATACCAACATGTTAGATCTACTGATATACTGTGTATAGCCAATTGTGTTAGTATCCTGGACATGATTGTTGGACTTACAAACAAACTGGACTTCGTTCGTATGTAGGTGACTTACTGTACTGTATATGCCGTAGATTCAGCTATCGTCAAAGGAGAGTGGAGGAGAAGAGAAGACAACTATTCATATACACACACAGAATATGTATACAATGGAATGTAGAGAAGAGAACTACACACATACACACTCGGAGTATGTATACAGTCGAATGTATAGAATGACACAGTTAGCTCACAGTTTACTTCTCCATAAGAAGAGCATGAAGCTGTAAATGTACGACATCACAAACACTATGCTGACCAGCTGTAACCTTGAACCCCTGAGACTCTTGACATGGATCCATACCCATACAGGTCATTACCACCTGACTGGAAGATGCATTACTGCTCCCTGGGGAGGCAAAACTCAGCAGGAGCTAAAGAAAGTGCACTAACTGTAGAATATTAGGTTGGACTAAATAGGAGTCTGGTTCATAAATATTTGTACACTGACAAAATGATGCTTATTTTTAGTGGTAGACCGTAGCGTACAGGAGTTGAAATGACTGTAAATATGAGCTCAAAGTGGAGACGTTCAAATCAATTACATATGTGTTTATCTCCAAATAAAGAAGACGGTGGAGAGCCAGATGTACAGTATATGCCCCCCACCACCTTTTAAAGTGTAATTGGACAGTATGACAGTCATTATTCAAATCATAGCTTTTAATAGTTTGCCTACTGGATGGTGCCCTTTCAGAGGGTTCCTGCAGCTATCTTAATTTCCTGCTTGTTTTTGTGCATGTCAGCTCAGTCGGATTCAGGACAGACGACTGATCTGGCCATTGGCGGACAATCTACTTCATCGCCGTTTGTTGCTTTTGAAGATTGCTTCTGGTTATCGTCCATCTGCTCCATGGAGTGCTGTCCAATGAGTATTGATGCATCTGGCTTCATGTGAGCAGACAATACAGCCCTATAAACTTCAGAGTTCATCCTGCTGCTTATGTCAGCAGTTTTCTTGGCAGCCCTCACCATAAGACGAAGTGTTATGCAGCGGATCATGAGCAGTTTCTACTTTTCTCTTTCCATTATCCCAGTACAAGCTGATTATTGTCTTATATGATTGTAAGATGTTTTTCCAAAGCTGTACATGCCTGCTTTTAAAAAATATATATTTTTTAAAGATTTATTAAACGCTAATCTGTTCTTCCTATGTTGAGGCTTACCAACGGTCTTCATCTTGTAGTAAACCCAGTGTATTTACTCTGATGAAGACTTCTCATGATTTTTGTCTTTATAAAAGATATGCATACCCAGGCGTACTGTTAAAGGGGAAGGTAGGCTGCAGCTTTCGCAATGGAAAAACATTAGCTTCAAGACTTGGTGTCCAGTATATTGTGCTTTCACGGGCCCAGAATGTCTGGTGGCACCTCCTTAAAAGAGTTCTGAATCTGGCAAGTTATTGTGAAAAGGGTTTTCTTCATCAGAGTAAGCATTCTTACTCTGGCATCTTCTACAGGTGATTTGACCTTTAACGTTTTGGGCTCATTTTATAAATGAATGCACCAATGAAAAAGGCTTTCTTAAAAGCAACTTAAAAACTTGAAAGCAATAACTTCATCAATGTCTAAATTTGTATGGATGTGACTCTGCTGCTCAAGTAGATATACTCTTGCATATAGAGTACTGTATATATATATATATATATATATATATATATATATATATATATATATATATATATATATATAGCTAACTATATATACATAATTTCTTGTTTATTTTTAAACGAATTACAATTCCTGTGTGACGTTCTCTAAGATCTCCCGTGATCGTAATTTTACCCAGAACTACTGTCAGAGCTGTAATAGAAAATTAATCAACACCTTGAGATTTGAGAACACAGTAAGATTGTGGCGAAATGTTGTTTAGTATACACACTTGCATTCTGGGACCTGGCGTGCATGACGTGGCCCCCAGGAGTTTCGGTTGAAACAAACTCAGAAAGTCAGTGTCATAAATCAACACCTCGAACAACACAGAGACAGAATGAGAAACTTGCACACACACATACTGTACACCTACACACTCCCCTCAATCCACGCCCCCATTAAATGCCACAGAGGCAGTTTCCATGGGAACTTGCATGAGGAAGTGAACTGATGTCAATGTCACCCAGAGCTGTGGGAATCAGACAAAAAGAAAATGACAAACCCAACATGTAACAACACACATGTACCAAAAAGTATTACATAACTAACAAACCTGGCAATGCCCAATGCCGAGTTTATTCATTTAGTTCATTCAATTGTATTTTATTTGCAGAGCACTTTTAAGCACACACGATCAAATCTGGATGTAAAATAGATCCCAAATGTGCATGAGGTGACAGTCATGGGGAAATATTCTCTGCGGTGAAGCAGGAAGTAGTTTCTGCAGCTGGTAAGGTGGACAGTTTGTACCAGTGTTGAAAATGTGTGAAACCCAATAATATAATGAGACATTTCATGTCCTGGGTCATTCAATGATCACACTACAAGAACCGCCAGAATAAGATACAACAAGCATTTAAATTATGTCCCAAATGATCAATTCTCGAGTCTGAGATCGTGTCTAAGATTTTTTTATGCCTTCAGATCAAAACAAAATGATGGCTGATGGTTCAACCTGGCTCTCATTGGTGATCCCTCTTCCAGCACAGCAGTAAAAGCAGTTCAAGCATGCTCCTCTCCACCCACACATAATGGACATATATATGTTAAAATAATAATAATAATAATAATAATAATAATAATAATAATAAAATAATAATCCATCCTTTCATCCATCTGTTGTCCAACGAGAGACTGTGGGGGCCAATGGTGATTACCAATGTATTTCTTCCCAGTCAACATTCACACACGCATTCACACACTATGGAACGGCAATTTGCCTAATCTGCATGTCTTTGGACTGTGGGAGGAAAACCACCAAGCATGGGGAGAACATGCAAACTCCATGCACACAGGCCGAGACGGGAATCGAACCCTGACCCTCGAGGTGCAAGGCGACAGTGCTAACAACTTAGCCACCGTGCAATATAAATAATAAAAATAATAATAAATATAAAATACTTAGTGCTAAAAAAAAATGTGGTTTATACCTTGTGTGCCCTTTTATATTCCTATCCACAACAGTTTTCTCTCAACAAACACATAGACTGTAATGGATTTATACACATAGTTACAGTCAGAAGAAAAATATCATGGTGAAAAAGACACATACATATGGACACATACACAGACCACAAAATTACAGAGTAAGAATGAACTGTACAAAAGTGAGCTCTTAAAATAGTCAGTGGGGGAAGTGACAGCAGTTACACAGCACCGAGTCAGACGCACACAGACACGGATATCCACATACGAGAGCTGTTTGCCAAAGGGCACATGGTTCTTGCACTTTACACACATTTATTTGAGTCAAGTAACAGTGGCTTGATATGCAGCACTGACTGAGTTAGAAATGGAAATCATTCCTCCTTGTTATGATCGCACACACTTACTATACTGTACATACCCACACACACACATATACACACACACACACACACACACACACACACGTTGCATACACCTAACCCTAATTTTAACCTCAGCAACCATACAGACAATTAGGAAGGAAACTACATTCAAATTCCATATACAGATCCTATATTTATGCTAAATCAATTGAATATACAAATAAAAACATAAAATACATGTTAATTAACTTAAATAAATTCTATTTTTTAAAACAAAAACACAACAAAACAACAACAACAACAAAAAATACAAGGACTGTGTATCATATGGTACTGGTCTAGACGGGCTTTTTGGAGATCCCCAGAAGAACTTCTGATTCTTCCCCCAGAAGAACTGACACATCCGATATCACAAAAACATTTAGGACTAAGGGCAGTGTCAACTAAGTCCCATGCCCAAGTGAAGGCATTTAATACACTAATGTGATTTTGTACAGAATGTAGAATTTAACAGGCAGTCAGTGTATTTCGAATAAGTTGGCAATGTGCTCAGATCTTTCTTTCTATTAAAAACATGGTCTGCAGTAGTGGCGGCAACTGACAGCATGAAAAACATAACTTTCTGTCAGCAGAGCTGGCCTACACTGGGACACAGCAGTACCAGTATACTGGTCAAACTAAGAGAGCTGAAAGAACCTGTTTTTGTAGCATGAATCCTTAAATACCTCAATCTTGGGCATTGGTCTGACCTCCTGTTAGAGCATCTTTACTTTGGCAAAATCGTGTCAACAAGACGTTGTTCCAAAAGGCAGCTCTTTCAAAGCTATATTTATGTTTCATACACTGGAGGACCCGAAAACCAGTCTCAGAAAATCTTCTGCCTGTATATCTGTGTGTCTGTCCAGGCAGATTTTGTCACAGCATCAAGCAAAACTGGCAGAACAGAATTTAATTAAACTTTGCCAGTCCTTCAGTATTTGCCTGAAGATAAAGCTGCACCAGTAGTTATGAGCAGTTATGAGCGTGATAGTTTACCGTGTAAAGACAGAGCATGAGAAAGACATAACCATAAATGCATAACCATAATGCACCTACGAGTCGGTAAAAAATTTCCAACACACACACACATACATACATACAGTACATACACACACACAACAATGTGACACGGTATGGCTTACTCCAAAAAAAATGACATGTGTAGGTATGATTGAGTGTATAGTTCCCACAGACAGAGGTGTTTCTTCCGCAAATCGAACAGTGGGCTCCAAGCCATCCGGAATCGACATTCATGGATGTTTCTAATGCACTTGCACTGACCCGCAGTAAAGCATGGGATCTGCACGGGACACAAAAAGACATACTGTTGTGAAGCAACTTTTTACCTCACTCAATTAAAACAAAGTGTGCTCGTCTCCTAAGTTGTTCAACTGAAAAGTGTTCACTGTGATGTCACAAGATTATTTTTACCTTAAATCCCATATTAAGAGCACCAGTTGCCAGGGGCCACGGAACTAAATTTGGCCAAACCCTCTGCATAGAAGCGATGGTACTCTCTCTCTCTTTTCCTTCTCAGTCAGAGGGACATTAAACAATCAGTAATAAGTGAGCTCAAGCATGCAGAACAGCTGTTACACTGTTACAATTATTATTTGTTTATTTGTTTATCAGTGTCCGAAAATGTAGTAGCACTAGCATGAAATCGGAGACCACTTGCAACAAAGTCCCTGTTGTATGAAAACATAGGAGATGTTTAATTTTTCCTTTATGTCTTTCAGTGTTTGTGGAACTGTGCTTCTGTTAAATTGTGTATCCTTAGCAAATTGCATGTTTAAGGGACTGGTTATGCAGTCAGGACAATAGTGGGCCTAAAACAGAACCTTGTGGGACACCATATTTCGTTTATTTTAGACCACTAAGAATTTCCCTTGTGTGTAACAATGCTAAAACGGGACAAAAGAATGTTTATATTCAGTCACCAAAAATATTTTTTTTTTAAATTTTTTTACAAATGTTATGATGAAATATCTTTTAAAATTAACAGAATGAAAACCCTTTTGTTTGAGGCAGCAAATCCTGTGTAAAAAATACAAATAAAAAAGGATTTATTGCGGTTCTTCAGAAGAATCTAAGAATAATAAATAAACAGCTCTCATCAAAAAGACACACACGTACAGTACCTGTACACATGCTCCAAAACACCCCCCCCCCACTCCCCATGACACCTAATCCACCCTAGTTTCCATGGTGATCCTGTTAGACTTATTGTATTTCTTTTATATTGTTTTCCACTTTTTTGTCTTCTTGCAGTCTTTTATTTTCATTCTGAACATCTCAAAAATGTCTTTTCAACACACACACAGACTTAAGAAAAAAGGTAAAAATGAAGAGAGTAATAAGATGAGCATGCTTGCTCAGTGGCTGGCGTTGAAGTGCCAGACTCGTCTTCCCTGTGGTCCAGTAACACCCAGGTTTTCAAATTCACACAACATGTGCACACACATATTATAGGAAACATCTAGACACAATGAAAGTGTAAATCTAACAGAGGGAACCATGGGGAGATTATTAAAAAAAACATTCAACAACACATGTCTAACACATTTTCTGCCTCTGAATAAAATCTGATTTCAATCTGATCCACATCAGTCTTGTTCCCAACACGTCCCTGAACAGCTCTCATTGTTTTTTTAAAGGAATAAGCATACGTGTGTGTGTGTGTGTGTGTGTGTGTGTGTGTGTGTGTGTGTGTGTGTTAAACAGATGACCATGCGGTCTGTAATGCTAACCACTGAAACAGAGAAGACAGGAAATGATCCAGATTTCAACACTACTGCTTTATACACAAACAGAGATACAAGCAATATTAGTCCAACTCGTATCTGTCTGTTTTGTCTTCAGGATATAGAAGGACTTGCGTTTATCGATGAAGGAACTGCATGTGTCTGGAGGACATCATAGATCCTGGGTCAATACATGTGTCACAGTTTAACGTAACCTTTTTAAGATCAAATTCACTGATGAAGGGAATGGTAACTTCTTTAATGTATCATTACTGATTTTTTTATTTCATTGTCACCCAGAGCCACTCTGTCGGATGAACTCAATAAGAACCTTGTCAGGAATGCAATGGACATGTTCAAAAAGAGCCTGGTGAGGATGTGGTTGAAGGAAGACGCAGGAAAAACGTAATGTTTACAGCATTCTCCAGTTAACGGTGTAACTAACGTCTCTTAGGGACTTCACTGGTGCTCTAAAGGAAGGGTGCAGATGAGTAAGATTGGATGACGTTCCGATTAAATTGTCACTGGGATGTCATTGTGGTGTTGCTTGGCTTAAGCTATGACCATGGAAAGTCCATGACATGTTGTAGAAGACAGCATTGAGTATATTATTATGTTAAAGTTCGAGGTGCTTCTACCAAACCATTAAACGCAGTGACAACATACTGTAGTAACCCGTCTGGACACAGTAATACCTCGAGTAATAAGCTGGATTTGGTGAGAGTGCGATCATGTGCGTGATGGGAAATTACTGACAATGTGATCGATGCATTGAGAACCTGACAGCGACGGGGCTAGGAAGTAGTATATACTTGATCAATGCACATTTTTCCATTTTGACCCTGTTCCCATTGCGTTGTTCGGATGCAGTGGGAACTTGCAGCGGTCTTCATTTTAGCGCGACGAGGCCGTTAACCCTGTCTGAATCTTTCTGGACAGATTGCCCCATATTTTACCTTCTTTAAAATGACCAGTAAAAACAACTCTGTCCCTTTTCCAATTGACATTATGCTTACGGTGGAATTCTATCCAGTTGGAAGTGATATACAGTATGTTCTTATTTCTACAGTATTAAACACTCCATGAAGCACCTCCTACTTTTTATCATCTCCTGCCAAAAACCAAATCATCCCTAGTATTGATTGAGCTATATATGGAAAATCCAATTTTATGTCTCAGATCCTTGCTTGATGGACAGCAGAGAACCGAGAACCCTACAGCTTGCAAACAGTAAACAGTTTGGCCAAATTCGAACTCCATAACAATCTCTTATCGGACCAGTGCTATATCGTGGGAGTCAAATCAATGCTTATCTGTAAGCACTTGAGCAGGCAGCACTACTGAACTGACAGCATAATGAGCCCACGATGTCCTGGATCAGGCTGACACAGCAAGGCACAAATAACAGATACAAGCTCATTATTGCTATATACATACCACCAGTGCAGGGGAAAGCAATTGAACAGTGGAAACTTCTGAAGGCAATTTAGGAATGTAATTTGCGTGGACATCAAAGTCTGAGGACTATGAGTCAGTGAACACCTGAGGCCCAGTGCCAAAGCCCAATACGAAATGATATCTCTGAGCTCAGGAACTTAATTAACAACACAGGACGGAGGAGGAATGTAATGAAAATCAGCTGTGTTAGCACTCGACACTTGTTCTGTACTCCTCAGTAGTCATGCTACCAAGAACAAATGGTCTTATTTCATCACACATAAAAAAAAAAATGAAACAAGATTTTACTCAATTTGTGAACGAAGGATAGATGATTCAAATTACATTATATCAATTATTTGAGTTGCTTAATAATCTCATCATATTTCTGTAAGATGTAAGTATGCTTGTTCTGTTTATACAAAGTCATTTCTGTGAATCACTGTTTACTACGTAAAATAATGTAGAAGATACGAAATCACAAAAAAAAAATGACTTTAGCTGTGTTTTCACAGACCAGGTCCTAAATATAGAGAGGCTGCATCATTACCTGCACTCAGGAAGTGATTGATAGGTCTGGATCACACAGACTGCCATGCATATGGTTGTGCAACATTATAAACAGTTATAAATCCGATTCTATGGTGCCTGAAAGGAAGGCACGGGAGGTCATTTAGCATCACCCATCTTAAAGCTCTATTTAAGTTAAAATGATGCTGCAGGGACTGCTACTGTATGGAGCTCATTATATTTCATACAGTCATATTTCTCAGTTCAAATACTTTGTTTATTCTATAATATTGGGAGCATTTATAGATTTACAGTATTTGTTTATGGTAAACGTATTTTTTTATTCAATAAATGAAAGCCATTTTGATTTTATTTCTAGATTTACTTTTATAAGGACAAAAATTCATTCATGCAAAATCAGTCTTGCATTATTCATGATTCAACCACAAAAAGATTCTTCTCAGTCATCAGTTTTTCTTGATTAAAAATGTATTTAAAATATGCAAAGAATTTCACTGAATCAGTTCGGACCAGCTGTTACTGGCGTGTACTAAATACTTTATATCAGCACTACAGCATTGTTCATAAAATGTTTAAAAAGTTTTTTCTAGGCACAATGTACTATGCTTAGAAACATGCTTAACATACCCAATCATGCTTCTTTTCTGCCAGCTAGGTTCTGACTCGGGTGTACCAAGGTGATGCAGGTTTACTGCTATTTAGAATATTTCCTCACACCTGTCTAACCTGCATTCCTAGCTACAAATGTTCCTCCACTGCAGTACTGTACATTCATTCTGCTCACTCTCACCCTTGTTCATTTATATTCCTCCATAAAACTGGTCTGTTGTAAAACAATATGATTGAAGGTCCATTATGGCCAAAAGACAGCTCTGATGATTCTACCCCTGCATCACATATGGTGGAAGACAGAAACATAATGACTAACAAATTGCTTATTCACTGGACCTGGATATTTCATGTCATATAGGAAGGTGTGCAAACTCACCCAGGTGTTGTCTGGGCGATGACACGGGTGGTTTTCCATCATTAAAAAAAACGCTGAAGCGGCATACCAAGGTCAACCCCAGTCAAAAATAATGAGTCTAATGAGCTTGAGAAGAAACCCCAAACATCTATAAACCTTTTATTCCAAACACATTTGGGGAGAGGTTAATGGCAGGGGGTGGGTTTTTATTTATTTATTTTTTTTATCTTAGTCTTGACCAAATATAAGGACAGGAATATCTGACAGCTTTAATCTTGTGGAGACATTTGGTTGATACCCATGAGGAAAATACTTTGTGTAAGGGGGTACAGGCCTCACAAGGTTTTGATCTATGATTCTTCATGAAAGAATTCAAGCTGACACACAGAAAAAAATGAGTCATGTATCAAAATATTTAAATTGCCAGAAAATTCTACTCAAGAAAATATGATTATAAAAAAGTAAATAATGGTATGTTGTGGTAGGTTTATGTCAAAATCATTAAATAGAATTATGTACATTTAGAAACTGAATTAAGTGTAGTAAAAATTGACATAATTAGCATAAGTAATCGCTGTTGACGGGTAAAGAGTTTGTAGAAATAGGGAAAAGGTTCAAGCTAAAAATAAGCTGATCAGCATCTGGCACTGCTCATACCTTCCCTTCTACATTTTGATTTAATTCATGGTGCAAGGTTCAGTTTTCATAGTGTATGTTCCATTTTTGTGTAAGCCATGATGAGTCATACTTTCATGTCTGCGTAATGGGGATTTTGCCAGCGTGTAGGTGCATTTACAGTAGGTGACTCTGTCTATCTGTTGAGTGATGCGCATAGCCACACCCACCGTGACGGAAAAAGCGCTATATTCTATCAAAAACAGCTAGATGCTATGACATAATCTGGCACAAAACTACTCATAACGTTCCTTCTACTCAACAGTTTGATTTCATTTATGGCACAGATTTAACCTCAGGCGAATACCAAATGTCTGGCAAAGTTTCATTAAATTCTGTTTAGCCAGTTTTGCCTGATGCTGTGACAAAATCTGATTGGTGTCAGGGATAACCCCTAGAGGGCGCCAAAGCGTCCTGAGACTTTTTGTGTTTTTCGTTTCGTTTTAACTTCATTTCCCATGTTGCAACTCGGTCAGGTGACATGGGCGCTCACCTGAACCGAGTTGGTCATTAGTTTTATTATAAATAGTTTGGTTTCTTTGAGTTTCTTGTCTTGCATCTGTTGATTTAACCCCGTAAATGTCCGTAAAGTTTAGTTTGTGTCTCCCGTTTCCTTTATTCGTGTTTTAGTTTGTTTATTATTAAAGTTTAATTGTTTGTTTGATTTCCCTGTTTTCTTTATAATAAAAAACATTGTTTCCTTTAACACCTGGACCTCTGCGTTTATGCCTCGCACCACGATTCATGACAATTGGACAGACATACGGACATACAGACATACAAAGAGAATTTCTGATACTGGTTTTGGGTCCTCCAATGTATGAAACATTAAAGGTATCATTGAAAGAGCAAGTTCTGGCCAATGAACAGACAAAACCTGCCTTACATTAAATGAATGTGTGAAAGCTACATAGGTTGATATTCTTTTCTCCTTTTTCTGAAATTTCACCATCATGATTCACTCACTCACTCTCACTCACTCATAGCCTATACCACTTTATCCTATATTCAGGGTCACGGGGAGGCCTGGAGCCTATCCCAGGCACGAGGCGGGGTATACCCTGGACAGGGTCTCAATCCAGCGCAGGGCACACACACGTACTGTATGCACACTCACACACTAAGGGCAATTTGGGAACGCCAGTTAGCCTAATCTTCGGGTCTTTGACTGTGGGAGGAAACCCGGAGTACCCGGAGGAAACCCACTAAGCACGGGTAGAACATGCAAACTCCATGCACACAGAGGCGGGAATCGAGCCTGGCAGGGAATCGAACCCTGGAGAGGCAAGGCGACAGTGCCGCCGCATCATGACTCACAATTGTTTTGGTTTTTTTTCATTTTTAATACATTAAATAGACAAATCTGGCTAAAGGAACAACGTACATTCTCAGAACAGTTATTTATAAGATCTGGCATATTTCAAAAGAACCTAATAAATAAAGCCAATATGTTTGTTAAAACCCAGCATTTTGAGATTCATTGTATTCTACATAAAATCATATAAAGAACGATTTTATGTAGAAAACACTGTATCACAAAACACACAAAAAAATACTTTAGCTGTACAACTTGTAAGGAACATTCACATTGACTCCACTGTTAAAAAGGCCCATCGGAGGTTGCATTTCCTTCGCCAGCTGAAGAAGTTCAACCTCCCACAGGAGCTGCTCACACAGTTCTACTCAGCCGTCATTGAATCCGTCCTGTGCACTTCAATAACTGTCTGGTTTGGCTCAGCTACAAAAGCAGACATCAGAAGACTACAAAGGACGGTTCGGACTGCTGAAAGGATTATCGGCACTCCCCTACCCACACTGCAAGAACTGTATATATCCAGAGTGAAGAAAAAGGCTCGGAATATCACTCTGGACCCCTCACACCCAAGCCACCTTCTCTTTGAACTTTTGCCGTCTGGCCGACGATACAGAGCATCGAACACCAGAACAGTCAGGCACAAGAACAGTTTTTTTCCCCAGGCAATTTACCTCATGAACAGCTAAAACATTCTTCTCACTGTGCATTAAATACACACGTGGACAAAATTGTTGGTACCCTTCGGTCAATGAAAGAAAAACTCACAATGGTCACATAAATAACTTTAATCTGACAAAAGTAATAATTAAAAAAAATTCTATGAATGTTGACCAATGAAAGTCAGACATTGCTTTTCAACCATGCTTCAACAGAATTATTTTAAAAAATAAACTCGTGGAACAGGACTGGACAAAAATGATGGTACCCCTAGAAAATACTGAAAATAATGTGACCAAAGGGACATGTTAATTCAAGGTGTGTCCACTAATTAGCATCACAGGTGTCTACAATCTTGTAATCAGTCAGTGGGCCTATATATAGGGCTCCAGGTAGTCACTGTGTTGTTTGGTGACATGGTATGTACCACACTCAACATGGACCAGAGGAAGCGAAGGAAAGAGTTGTCTCAGGAGATTCGAAAGAAAATTATAGACAAGCATGTTAAAGGTAAAGGCTATAAGACCATTTCCAAGCAGCTAGATGTTCCTGTGACTACAGTTGCACATATTATTCAGAAATTTAAGATCCATGGGACTGTAGCCAACCTACCTGGACGTGGCCGCAGGAGGAAAATTGATGACAAATCAAAGAGACGGATAATCCGAATGGTAACAAAAGAGCCCAGAAGGACTTCTAAAGAGATCCAAGGTGAACTTCAGTGTCAGTGTCAGATCGCACGTTGTTTGTGCCAAAGTGGACTACATGGGAGACGACCAAGGAGGACACAATTCTTGAAAACAAATCATAAAAAAGCCAGACTGGAATATGCCAAACTACATGTTGACAAGCCACAAAGCTTCTGGGAGAATGTCCTATGGACAGATGAGACAAAAATGGAACTTTTTGCCAAGGCACATCAGCTCTATGTTCACAGATGGAAAAATGAAGTATATCAAGAAAAGAACACTGTCCCTACTGTGAAACATGGAGGAGGCTCTGTTATGTTCTGGGGCTGCTTTGCTGCATCTGGCACAGGGTGTCTTGAATCTGTGCAGGGTACAATGAAATCTCAAGACTATCAAGGGATTCTAGAGAGAAATGTGCAGGCCAGTGTCAGAAAGCTGGGTCTCAGTCGCAGGTCATGGGTCTTGCAACAGGACAATGACCCAAAACGCACGGCTAAAAACACCCAAGAATGGCTAAGAGGAAAACATTGGACTATTCTAAAGTGGCCTTCTATGAGCCCTGACCTCAATCCTATTGAGCATCTTTGGAAGGAGCTGAAACATGCTGTCTGGAAAAGCCGCCCTTCAAACCGGAAACAACTGGAGCAGCTTGCTCATGAGGAGTGGGCCAAAATACCTGCAGAGAGGTGCAGAAGTCTCATTGACAGTTACAGGAATCGTTTGATTGCAGTGATTGCCTCAAAAGGTTGTGCAACAAACTATTAAGTTAGGGGTACCATCATTTTTGTCCAGGCCTGTTCCATGAGTTTTTTTTTTTAATAATTCTGTTGAAGCATGGTTGAAAAGCAATGTCTGACTTTCATTGGTTAACATTCATAGAATTCTTATTTATTATTACTTTTGTCAGATTAAAGTTATTTCTGTGACCATTGTGAGTTTTTCTTTCATTGACCGAAGGGTACCAACAATTTTGTCCACGTGTGTATATGAGCAATAGTATGTGCAACACCACTGTGCAATATACTGTGCAATACCACAGATATTTATTTAACTTATTTGTAAGTATCTCACACCCTACTCCATTTGATGTTAACCCAAAAAAAATCCATCCTACTCAATTTGTTGTAATTTTCTATTTTATTTTTATTTATTTATTTATTTATTTATTCCTGTTTTGTGTCGTGCTGTTTTGTCTTGTTATTTGTTTTGTCCTGGAGCTCTGTCACTAAAACAAATTCCTTGTACGTGCAAGCGTACTTGGCAATAAAACGCTTGTGATTCTGATTCTGAACTTTGAAGAACAAATGGTAGCTTTAACATCCAGCTATTTCGATACATCAGTCAGCCTTTGTCAGAAGGGTCTGGTTTTAGTCTAAGGTTTCATTTTGGCCAAAATATGTAAGCACACTTAGCTACCATTGATTATAATCAATCCAACACTAACCTTTAGTTAGCGTATGTGTGTGTGTGTGTGTGTGTGTGTGTGCGTGTGTGTGTGTGTGTGTGTGTGTGCGTTTGTCCGTCTGTGCTACCAGTAATGAATTCCAGCCGTCTCAGTCTATCAACCTGAATAAGTCAGGCAGGTCTCAGTGGGATTGCCTCTGGCTGTTGCCCAAACACTACTGACATGACTCCACACACACGAACACACACACACACACACACACCAAATGTACACCAAGGACCATCCCTCTCACACACACACACTCTCTCTATTGTCCCTCTTACTCTGAAATACAATGAGATGCTTGGCTTTCAAAGCCCAAACAGACCTTACTCATGCCAGAATCTTCAATCAGGGAAAGACTATTACGCAAACAGGATATCCTGAATTCACACACATTTAAAACAGGGGCACAAACAGACAGTCACATGCAGAGAACCGTCATTGGTAAACCACTTCCTCTTCTTAGAAGCTAAGTGTTCATGCATGCTGGTATTAGCTCTATGCACAAACAGCATGTATAATTTTTTTTTTTTAAATCACATGTCCTCGTGTGTAATGGTTTCACTGCTCTATGAAGCCCCTGTTCGGAAGCCTGAGGAATTTCGAAATCAACCAAGACATTCCTTGAGTGACCAGTGACCACGTCTTTTTCTCCACCCTCTGCCTTTTCGTCCTTCTGTTGTCTCTTTGTTTCCCTGGCTCCGTGGTGAAGATCTAAACACGGCTGAACAAATAAGGTCAGCCTTGTCACTCACACTCCATGGCCCTAGCTGCTATGAACATTCAGGTGCACCATGGCCAATTCTTAGACTGAATGTGTGTTTCATCTTGTGTTTAGCAAAACTGCATGAAATTAAAGGCATGCCAGGACTGCAGGGCATGCCAGAGTGCCAGTGTGTGAAGTGGCCAAGAAAATCCAGAGAAGCAGGAACAGTGGTGCACTGAAAAACGAAAACATCTCTAAACATATAGACAAAAATAAAAATGAAAAATGTTTACTTTACAGACTAACTTCCAAATGGCACAAAACAAACATGTTCACAGTATCGTGCGTTCTGGTTGGCATCTGTGATCTCATATATTCACGTATGACTATGGAGAGCCTTTTCTTTCCACTGTGTTATGCTCCATCCAGGCGAAATTATCCACAGGTGAGTTTCAGGTAGTGTAACCCTTAGTGTATTTATTTGTGGATGGTCCCACAAACCATATTGTGCATGGTATTGGTTCTCAACCCTGGTCCTGGAGGCACATTCGAATGCTTTGCCTCCTCCATCACCCACACACTTCAATTCAAAAAGGGATGTTAATTAGCTGATTAGTTGAATCAGCTGTGCTGAGAGCTGGGAAAACACTAAACGATGCACAGAAGAGGGTCCTCCAGTGAAGGGTTGAGAATCACTGATGTACGATATCGTGCTTGGTCTTTTTAAAAGGGTGTGGCCACATTGGTGGCAGATTCCACCCTTAATTCAGGTCATTATAGTTCTGATTTCATATTGGCAATAAGTCTAGTACTCCATATTTCATGATTCATATCTAGCTAGTTAATATAAATCACCATTATATCTTGTAGTCGATTTAACACAAATCTTTATAGCAGTTCTACAAAGCCAGTGCACTAAATTCAGATATTTCCCTACAGATGTAACTTCATCCTATGTATATTTAGGTGGTTCCAACTACCTTCCTTTTCTTTAAAACCCTCCCACACTGCAGTGTTTGTGCTGTTTATTGACTTTTAGCCATTAGTATTATGAATGAGGAATAGAGTGGTTTTTTTAAGCAGTGCCACAAAGAATCACAGGGATTATTGTTCTCTAACTGACAGGAATAACTGGTTGGAACCACGAATGCATACTGTCTGTGCGTGCAAACACAAGTTTAATTTTGACATAACAGCATAACAGAATGCAATAACTGGCCGATACAGGCGATTTAACATTGGGTATAAGATAAGGAGAGGAAGACAACGAAACCACACATAAGCATTCAGAATATGAACATTTAAGAATATTTGAGTCAGAGCAGCTGTGAGAGCATCTGGACTTGCCCATGCCATCTTGGATCTAATAGTCTGACAAAACCAAAATATTTCCATATTCCATACTAAATATTTTGTTATTAATTATATTATGAGCTAAAGGAAAGTCTTTTCCAAAGGAAACACTGATCTGGCATGGCCTTCACAAGTTTGTGTAAAACCTGATGATCCATTTTAAATCAAATTAAACTTAGTGTTGTCTGAACATGTGCTTGAGTGAAAGGCATAAGACTCAAAGAGACCTTCTGTACAAATCATTTAATTAAGTAAATACTAAATCATTTTGCCACACCTTTTTCCTCACACCGTGTGCCCTGCCTGTCATCTTTGTACATCTGCATTGTGATTGCGCAAGAGTTAACTGTCTTTCACTAAGTTGCTCCCGTCAAGGGGTCGCCCCAGCGGACCACTCGATCACAACTTGGCCCAGGTTTTACCCCAGATAATTCCGCAAGAGTAAATGAGCAAATTACCCCGCTCTCCCGCTTCCAATTGCTAGTATGAATGTAAGAAATCCACTTTCCATTATCTCATGCATGATGTAAATTATATTCTTTGGTATTTGGATGTTTGTACCAAAGTTGTCAACACCTCACAATTGTGTTTCTCAATACATCTATAAAATGAATCTATGAGGAATATGTATAAGGATTTTGTCAGTGACACTTAATATTCTCAGTGGCCCGATGGACAGATGATCTCATAAGCAGAAAAGTAGGTCTTTCTAAGATTCCTAATCTCTGTGTTAAACTAGCATGCTCACTTAGTGTCATGGTATATTTCACCAGGTTTTGGCGTATTAAATAAATCCCTAAAGATGCAAATCAAGTTTGATAGTAAAATTACACTAAATCTGCATGTAGATTACAATTTCTGCATGTAGATGTGTTATTAACGTTATACATACGTGTTATAAATGTGTACAAAATGACAAGTAGTTTACTGACAATCTATCTACAGTCTGTTTTGAACTGTATTATTTAAGTGCTCTTTTATTACTATTACATGATCTTGATCTTGATCTTGGCCAATTTCTATTACAAACTGTTCGATACGGCGATCTCCATTTTAGATTATGCAATAAATATCTGATGACAGAAAGATTCTGATCTGTGACAACATTCTGCTTAACAAAAAAAACATTTGTTGTCAATTGTTTTGGTCACAGTGGAACTTCATGCATTTTATGCATTTTAAAACTACCAATATCAACTCTCTCGTTCTCTCTCTCTCTCTCTCTCTCTCTCTCTTATTCACTATGAAGCTTATCATGTTCAAGGACACAGGAATCTTAATTTTGCTGAGACTGTTTAGGAGATGCTGTTTCAGTTTGCATGCTCGTGCATACTTGTAGAGAGTTGGGTTTTAATCCTGGTAGAGAAACATAATTCCCTGACAACTTTAGAAATGTAAAAAGATTTTTACATTGAGGGCAATTCATTATATAACATCTGGATCTTTTAACTGCCTAAGGGGACTTGGCGCACTAGAGGTTCAAAGGCAATCCTATGACACCAAACCTAGACCAAAAAAATCATGCAGTGTAAATCTAGCTCATGTTGGATAATTTTGCTTAGCCTGTTTAAGAGGTGCTGTTTCAGTTTGCATGCTTATGCATACTTGGGTACAGCTTATTTGATCCGACTTATTCATTGCCTAATCACGTGGAAGAGGTGTGTAGGAAAACTTTTAAAACTGGGAGGTCTGGGAGATAGATTGCAACAGTTTCTTTTTTTTTTATTCCGTCCTTCCTTCCTTCCTCCATTCATTCTCTCCAGGACAAGGGCTACTTTAAGATTTGTGAGATCGCGCACGAGCCGGCGGTGTCGATGACTCACCGCTTCCCCAACGTCCGTGATCCGGCTGATCAGTTTTTAGCTGCTCGTTTTATTTCTGTGTCTGCTTCTTACATTAGCGGTATGACTGACTCTAAGTGTATAACAGACCGTCTGTCTGTCTGTCTGTCTGTCCAAAATCCTACACGTGCAATACCGGAGAGGGGTTGAAAGACACGAGCGCGCGCATGTAGAGAGCTCGTGCGGGGAAAGTTTTGTCAGTTTGTTTTTATTTTTCGAATCAATCTGGTTAAAACAGACGTTAGGCAACTTCAAACAATGTTGTCATTTAATGGAAAGTTACATGGTTACATCAAAACGCGTACTGTTTAAACCTCGTTTTCTACGCAATTTGAACGGCTTTCGTCGTCCTCTCCACGCGTCGTATTAATGGAAACGCACGGGATCGCGAAATATATCAGTCAGAGGAGCGCGTCAACAATTATCTGCTTGTTTCCATGCAGCGGAGCCTCCACTGTCCAGACTGGTCTCTACGGAAATACGGGATTTTCAACGTGGTTGCTCTAGCTCCGAAGCAGTGAATCAAAATCTACGTGTCGTACTTATCGTGCAGCGTGTTTGCAAAGGTTGCACAAAGCTACAATACAGATTCCACCTAACCCTAACACGCACCGCCGTCTCAGTGGCTCGCGATTCTCTCGCACCGTGCACGCGCGCTTCCGTTCTTAACATACATTGTTTCTTTATTACGACACTCTTATTTAAACATCTCAACACATCAAAGGTCATACACGCGAGCAGCTGGGATAAAATAAAAATAAAAAACACATCCGTAATATACGCGGTTGAATAAAAAGAACATACCTGGCAGGAACATACTTTGGAAATAAAAGATGACCAGGATAAAAGATCCCAAACATGTGGCGAGGACCATCCGGCAAATCCTGCTCATCCTCATCAGGTCGAACAGCATCTGTTTCATGGCTCGGCGGAAAGAAAGACGGGGACACGGAGACAGAGCAGAGAAAGACGAGCACCAGCGCGCGCGGGGGTGTGTGTGTGTGTGTGTGTAGGTGTAGGAGTCTGAGTCCCGTTCTGCTGATGCTGATGCTGCTGTGCTGTCTCTGCTCGGTAGGCGAGAAACCGGGTTGCCAGATCACGACGGGATCCATTCAGTCAAGAGGTCCACCGAGCGTGATGTCAATGCGATGGCCAAATAAGGACGTCCGGTGATCTGTCGAAATATGCTACCTATCGAAAGGTGCTACTAAGCTGTTCTGCAGGTTTTCTCTTTCACAGCAGCACGTTGACGTAGTGGTTAGCACCGTGGCCTCGCAACTCCAGGGTCGAAGGTTCGAGTTTGCATGTTCTCCTCACGCTTGATAGTTTCGTCCGGGTACTTAGGTTTCCACCCAAAGTCCAAAGGCATGCAGATTAGGTTGATTGGCGTTCCCAAATTGCCAATAGTGTGTATGCCCTGCAATTGACTGGGACCCTGTAACGTACCTTGTGCCCTATGTGCCCTAGGTTAGGCTTCAGGCCTCCCCATGAACCTGTACGCAGGATAAACTGTAGAAGATGAATGAATGAAGGTGTTCTCTTTCACATATGTACATAATTGCACATACACACTGGTTTCACTGCACCATGAAGAACTTTTTTTTACACATAAATCTAACAGTTCTTGCTACTGCTGTACATTATGGCAAGGCAGCACAACTTTTTTTTTTTTAAACTACCTTGCCTTGTAAAAAAATATTCTATTATCATGTGACCCAAAAGTGTTCATGGTTAAAATGGGTAAAGTTTAATATAGTGAAATTAATATGATTGTGACACGTCTAGATGGCACGGTGGAGTAGAGGTTAGCACTGTGGCCTCACACTTCCAGGGTTGAAGGTTCGATCCCAACTTCAGGTCCACGTACATGGAGTTTGCATGTTCTACTTGTTATTGGTGTAGGTTGTCGGTTTCCTCCTACAGTTTAAAGACATGCATGTTATTTCCACTGGCATTTCCAAATTACCCCTAGTGTGCGAGTCTACGCATGATTGTGATTAAATGCCGGTATTATTTGCTGATATTTATTCTTTCTTTAACATTAGTTTAAATAAGGCAAACAACAGCAGCAACCAAATAATTATCTGCTCATGTATAATAGTGCAAGGTTGCATGATTGTTTATTGATTTTTAAAACAACTTGAACATTAATGTTCAACTTCTAAAATTTTGAAAGGGACAGTAATCTTTAAACACCTTAAACAAGGTCTAAGTAAATTTCTGATGCTCATAATCATAAAGCGATTTAAAACTATAATATGCCTTGTTAAAAATTTTCTTTTCCTTCAGAATGAGCTTTCAAATTAATGATTCAATTTAACAATTCAATGAAGAACTTTGAAGTACATATAGTCAAAATACAATAATTATAATAAAACCATATTTTATAGCTCAGTGACTCACTGGGATAGTATATTGGAATGCTGTTTCTGAAAAGTATTTTAAATAGCTAGCTTGCTAGCAAATTAATGTCAATTAGTCCCTTATAATGCCGTAGAATCACACTCTTTCTTTCTAATGTGATAGTGCTTAAATCATCATATGGGCATCATTAAAAAGCCATTGAGTTAAAATCTGCAAGAAAGATTCGAGATTAGTTCTGTTTACAAGAAAGTACTTTATTTACCTACATTTACACACTATCACCTTCAAAACAGTCCTCTTGCTCAGCAATACAGAGCACCCGACATTCCTGCCACTTCTGGAATATGTCCTGGAAGTCTTCCTTTTAAAGCATGTCAAGCACCTGCTGCGATTCACACTCGATCTCTGCAATGGTGTCAAAACCATCACCTTCGAGCTGGTTCTTCATCTTCCGGAAGAGGGTCCACAAGAGCCAAATCTGGTGAGTAAGGTGGGAGTGGAAGTGACATATTATTTCCAGTAAGAAATGCACTTTTCATTGACGATCATGCACAAGTTGCTGAATGGTTTAGATATTTTCATGGGTTTTCATGGGATTTTCAGGTCTTCCTGATCTCTCAATGTCTTCCAGTGATGTTCTTGCCCTCTTAAGGCACAGATGTTACTAAAAACTCTGCCAACAACTTATTGCAGCATCGTCGTAAATTTGCAGAATCATGTCAAATGTGTCTGTGGCACATTTGCCCAGTTTCTCGCAAAATTTCATGTTCGCTATTTTTTCTAACTTACTGTCCACGATAAACTCTCAGATACTGTAACGCACATGGTCAGAATAACACCAGATGCACAGCTTCTGATGTACACAGGACAATGTCTTTTGGCACACTGACTTGTAAAGGTCGGTGCTACCTCCAACTGTGCGTTGTAGCTTTAGGCTGCCATCTGTTGCTGTGTTACAAAACTAGTCTAGAAACCTTTTAATACCCCTTGTATAATTCACAACTATAGCTCACAAAATACTAACCAAATTGTCCAATTAAACACTATTATTAAAAAATTAATTTATTATTAAAACATAAAAATTTAAAGGATGATGTTCACAAGTCATTAAAAAAATATTTTTAAAAAAAGAGGTGATTGCTTTAACTCAGAAAATCTATTTTATGTTTTAAACCGCTTTTACCTAAATGGGGTAAAATGATGTTTGTTCATTATATCACTTTCGTAAAAAATAAGTTTATAAACATTTTCTAAGATACATTTTTAAAAATGTGATTTAATACGTTCCATCGTAAAAAGCATGAAAAAAAGAAAAAAGGAGATTTCGGCCCAATCTGGCAACCCTAAGCTGGACTGAACTATTCCACTCACATTTATAGGGGTCGCGCGCTGCACAGCGTCACATTACAGTACAGCAGACTCCCCCTCTGGTGAGAAAATGAGCGCCGCGCGCCTAAGCAGCTGCATGGAAAAGTATTACTAGCCTAAATAATCAATATCACAAATATCTACTATAACCACTACAATAAAATTATCAACATATCACAGTCAAAAAGAAACAATTAATATAAATATATAAATAAATATAAATGCATGTGAATATGAATAGTTGTTTGTGATAATATTTGAGAGCTCTGTATGACAACCATACAATATAATGTAAAATATGCACAATTTAAATACAAATATTAATCATTATTATTTAGTAATTCAAAAGTAAAGTAAAGTAAAATAATTCATAAGGTTAGATTCATGTTAAACAACATATTTAATGCGGAAATATGATTCAAAGTCAATAAAATATATAATAAACATATAATAATAACATATAACTTTACTTGGTAATACTTGAATGGAGTTTAATGCTAACATAATTATAAGCACAATTATTCAGTATGTACATTTCAGTTAAAAAAAAAAGCATTCAACTCAACACTAGCTTTTCACTGCATACTGTGTATGGTTATGTATGTGACCAATTTGAACATTAACATAGACATAAAAAAAAAATGTAGATACCAGAAAAGGACGTCAGAAGGGTCAATTTATTGAGCTGAATCAAACAAGGAAGGCTACTAAGGAGATTTGAAATTACTGAAATTGGGTTAAGACTCCTTAAACACATTATCAAAACCTGAAAGGATCGTGCTGAACCGATTGATTGGGCAGATTGATACTGCAGCTTGTATGTAGTGTCAGAACTCACACACTTTAAATGACAGCCATGCTAAATCTCTTCTGCATGCATACCTTTTACATCCAGGATAATCCCCAATTAGTACTAGCGTGCTAATAAATAAAAATTTGACAAAGCAAAAATTACAAAGGACCATGATGCTAAGAGTTTACATACTGTAAGAGTGTCTAATGGACTAAATTAGATCACAATTATTTTTAAGTACTGTTATTTACACTTGCCTTTTCCCCATCCACTCCAACAGCATTAGCATTGCTACAAACTTAACATTTAAATGTCAAGTACACTGAACTTCAATCCACATGGTATGATTTTAAAATAATACTTATCTGATGACTATGTCCAGTCACAAATTAAGTGAGTAAAGAATAACATGATCAGATTATACTGTAATTCACTGTAAATTCCATGGTCGGTCCATGCTAAAGTTAGCTTTAACATTTAGAATGTACACAATGGAAAGATTTTGGGCCACAGTACAAATGTGTATTAATAATTTTTTTGTTGTTTAATGAGGCTTTTTGTTGAACATTTTCATTAAGCACGATTCACATTGTTATGTCTTTTGGGGCTGAGTGTTGAATAATTTGAGTAATGGGCCTGCATATTGGATCCATTACTTGCATTAGAAATAGGTAGCATACAGTCTATTTAATTCCAAACTGTACATTTTTTATTAATATAATTAAATGTGGCAGCACAGTAGAGTAGCACAGTGCACCTCCAGGGTTGAAGGTTTGATTCCTGTCTCAGGTTTGTGTGTGTGGAGTTTGCATGTTCTCCCCGTGCTTAGTGGATTTCCTCTGGGTACATGCAGGTTAATTGGCATTTACAAATCGCGTGCAGTGGGTTTGCTGTTTTTATGTGTGTGCCCTGCCGATGGTCTGTCCTGGGTGTACACGGCCTTGTGCCCCGTGTTCAGTAGGATCAGCTTCAGGTCTCCTGCAACCCTGTACAGGACAAGTGATGTGGTGAATAAATAAGTGAATGATAAATGAGTGAGTGAATTTAATGAAACGGACAAATTACATTTTATCTCACAATGTTTTAAATGTACCCACAAATAAACAGTGGCAGTAGTCAGGCTGATTTAGTAGTTAGGCTTTGTGCTGGAGAGCATCAGTGAGAAATGACCCATTTGCTGGCTTCTGATGGAATACAATGAGCTTTTCTTTTTTTTTTTCAAATGTGTGTCTATATTTTGATCAAATAAATGATCCATTTCCATTATATATTTAAGCATAGTCTGTTGATAATAAGTGGAATTTGTGGAACTGTTGTATTAAAGCAATATCACACTCAAGGTTGTGCTGTTGTACTGAATATTAGCACAGCTGTAATGTAATTTATTATCAACAGATTATGATTTGTTTGTTTGTTTAACTAGTTAGTGTAATTAACAGGGGTGAAAGTAGTTTTAAATTGTTACTGGAACTAGATGAGGAGAATAAACCATACAGTTGTTGCACAGTTTAGAGAAAATTGTGAGATTTACTTTATATTTCCAATTATTCTTATTTAAAATAACAGTTAAATAAGTAGGCGGCACGGTGGTGTAGTGGTTAGCACTGTCGCCTTGCACCCCGGCCAGTCTTGATTCCCGTGTGTGCATGGAGTTTGCATGTTCTCCCCGTGCTTGGTGGGTTTCCTCCGGGTACTCCGGTTTCCTCCCACAGTCCAAAGACATGCAAGTTAGGCTAATTGGCGTTCCCAAATTGCCCGTAGTGTGTGAATGAGTGAGTGTATGTGTGTGTGTCTGTGCCCTGCGATGGATTGGCACCCTGTCCAGGGTGTACCCTGCCATGTGCCCCAAGTCTCCTGGGATAGGCTCCAGGCCCCCGTGACCCTGAATACAGGATTAAGCGGTATAGATGATGAGTGAGTGAGTGAGTGAGTGAGTTAAATAAGTAGTAGTCCGGGTTATGAGTTTAAATACTATAAAAGCAAAATACTAAAAAGCGTTAAATGGAAAGCTACTATAAAAGTTAAAATACTAAAAAGCGTTAAATGGAAAGCTGGTGTGCTATGAAGGGTATCACCCCTTGTCCCACACACCAAGCAGTGCCCTCGAACAGGGATTAAAGAGGGATTTGTGGTTTAGGGTTGTGTTTTTTCTTTTTTTTCTTACTTGAACCTAGTTTTAATATTCCTCCACACCTTGCTGCCTGTATAATGTTGTATAATGTGTGAACCGGCTGCTGTAAAACTACAAATTCCCTTTGTGAGTAATAAAACGCTTTATCTCTTGGTACAGTATTTGTCTATCTATCTACCTATCTATCTATTAGCTTTGTAGCTTTCATTAGCTGTGAACAGAACAACACAGATGGTTCAGAGGCAACTTGAAACACCTTAGAAGCAATTGCTAAGTAGGCAGAGTTTAAGATGTCATCACATTATTGCTGAAAGTGCTTGAATGACTTGTTTAAAATGTGGGTTTTGACCCACATTGGTTTGGCTACAGTTACATGGATTGATAGATTGATTGGTTGGTTGATTAATGAATTAAATTATTTGAATTTTAGGTTGAAGCCTATTAGAAACGGTTTATATTTGAATAAAACAATAGGCCTCAGCATTTTCGGATATAAAACTGCTATATGCTTCACACACCATTCTGTGCAACCTCTAGAGACTGCTGTGTGTGAAATTCCCAGGAGATCAGCAGTTTCTGAAATGCTCAAGCCAGCTTATCTGGCAACAACTTCCATGCCACGGTTAAAGTCACAGAGATTACACTTTTTCGTCATTCTGATGTTTGATGTGCTCAGATCTCTATTAGGATTATTTATCGCTAGCATCTCAGCACTCAGTTTCAGGCCTTTTATTTTTGCAGCTGAGATGTTTTATATGTTACACTTACATTAATCACATGAAATGTGGTTTACATACAACATTTTGTTCATATTCAGAAAGGCTATGCCTATCTATCCCTATAGTAGGGATAACCTGTGATGAATGACTATTCTGTCCTGCTCTTCTTCTCCCTGTTCGTCACACTCCACTTTTTCTTCTCTTCTTGTATCTCATTCTCTTTCTCCTCTTTCCCCACATTTTTTTCCACCTCCTCTTTCTTCTTTTCTGCTTTCTCCTCCTTCTCTTGCTTTTTCCTCTCCTCCTCACCTCTTTTTCTTCCACGTCCTGCTCTCTACCATAATTGATCTTCCTTCTTTTCTGCTTTCTCCCCTTCTATCTCCTCTTCTTCTCCCTCCTTTTCTCTTTCTTCTCTTCCACTTCCCCTCCTTCTCTCCCTCCACCTCTCTTTCTCCTTTCTTTTCTTCCTCCTCTTTGCCTTGCATTTTCTCCTTCTTACTGCCCTTTTTCTCTTTCTCCTCTTATTTCCTTAATTTCTCTTTCTCCTCTTATTTTTTCTTTATCCTTTTGTCCTTTTTCTCATTACCTTTTCATTCTCATCCTTCTCTTCTTCCTTCTTGTACCTGTCAGGGATAACCCCTAGAGGGCGCCAAAGCGCCCAAAGACTTCTTGTTTTGTAGTTCTGTTTAGTTTAAACTTCAGTTCCCATAGTGCAACTCGGTCAGGTGACATGGGCGCGCACCTGAACCGAGTTGGTCATTGGTTTTATTATAAATTGTTTGGTGTAGTTATGTTGAGTTGTCTAGCATTTGTTACGTTGATTAGGTATGTGGCTTCGTTATGTGGATACGTGTTTTGGTTTCTTTTTATATAAAGTATTTTAGTTTGTTTTGTTCGGTTATGCCAAACAAAACAAAGTTGTGACAGAATGCTAGACCCTACAAGAGGCATAGCGGAGGAGTCTCCCCAGGAAATTCTTTTGGGGGGGGCAAGGATGTTTACAAATTGGGAAGACGGAGCGGGAGGCGAGCGGATTCCCAAGCGGCAGAGCGGAAAAAAAACGGAGAAGGAAACATGGCAGAAAGGAGCAGGAGGAGCTGGAGCAGCTAGACTGGGAGGGCTGCCGGCTGGCGATAAGGCGCACACCGTTTATGAGTGGAGCAGCATGGGGTGACATGTATCCCCGCACCCGCCGGAAGGCAGAGACCAGGAGGTCTAGATTCGGAGGTGAGCGGGGGGAAGGGGCACCCCACAGCGTGCGACGACAAGAAACAGTGTGTGAACCGTATACGCAGCCGGGAGAAGCCTCCCAGCTAGCAAGGAGCAGCTTATGGCGGTGCGCGGAGCAAAGTGACGAGCGCATGCGTGACCTGCAGGAGCAGGTAGGAGTGCTCCAGAGGCTGCTGCTTCAGATTCGCCTCGCAGAGGGCCCAGACCTGCCAGCTTCTCCGGCCGAGCACAGGAGCAAAGAAGAGCTCCTTTTTCCGCCGAGCTGGAGCAACGACGACGGCGAGCTGGAATACATCCGGTTCAGCGATGATGACAGCGGCGAGCTCTACTATCTGCTGTATAGCCTCAACGACGAAAGCGAGCTCAGCAGCGGCGACGATGAAGACGAGCTCCTCTTTCCGCCGCACAGCTGCGGCGACGACAGCGACCCCTATATCGTTCCGCGTAGCTGCTTCGTCGTGGGCAGTGAGCTGCTGCCGCTGCACTGCGCCGCCGAGCACAGCGAGCTGCCGCCGCTGCACTGCGCCACCGAGCACAGCGAGCTGCCGCCGCTGCACGGCGCCTCCGTCAGGGACAGCAAGTTGCCGCCGCTGCACCGCGCCTTCGTCAGGGACAGCGAGTTGCCGCCGCTGCACCGTGCCGAGGGGGACAGCGAGCTGCCGCCGCTGCACCGCGTCGCCGAGCACGGCGAGCTGCCGCCGCTGCACTGTGCCTTCGTAGACAGCGATCTTCCTCTTCCTCTGCCACCGCCGTCATGCGCCGCCGAGGACGACGAGCTGCCTCTTCCTCCGCCGCCGCCGTCATGCGCCGCCGAGGATGACGAGCCGCCTCTTCCTCCGCCTCCGCCGTCATGTGCCGCCGAGGATAGCGAGCTTCCTCTTCCTCCGCCGCCGCCGTCATGCGCCGCCGAGGATGACGAGCCGCCTCTTCCTCCGCCTCCGCCGTCATGCGCCGCCAAGGATAGCGAGCTTCCTCTTTTTCCGCCGCCGCCGTCCTGCAGTGAGGAGGACAGCTAATTTCCTCCACCGCCGCCGTCCTGCACTGAGGAGGACAGCGAGTATCCTCCACCGCCGCCGTCCTGCACTGAGGAGGACAGCGAGTATCCTCCACCGCCGCCGTCCTGCACTGAGGAGGACAGCGAGTTTCCTCCACCACCGCCATCCTGCAGTGAGGAGGACAGCGGGCTGCGGTCGCTGCTCAGCGCTGAGAAGGACAGCGAATTTCCTCTGCCGTCGCCGCCCTGCATCAGCGAGGATGGCGAGCTTTTGCTACAGGCGCCGCCCTGCATCAACGAGGACGGAGCGCTTAATCTACCTTCGCCGCCCAACAACAACGAGGACGGCGAGCATCCTCTGACTTCGCTGCCCAGCATCAATAAGGACGGCGCACTTTCTCTGCCTTCACCGCCCTGCTGCTATGGGCGCACTGAACCACCGTGTCCACAGGACAAGGGAGTCAGCCTCGGGGTGAGGAGGGCGGACATTGGACCCTGGGGGGAATGCCCTGGACCCCCAGTGGTGCCCCAGGAGTTGCGCCTTTAGGGGTGGGCTTCTGTCAGGGATAACCCCTAGAGGGCGCCAAAGCGCCCAAAGACTTCTTGTTTTGTAGTTCTGTTTAGTTTAAACTTCAGTTCCCATAGTGCAACTCGGTCAGGTGAAATGGGCGCGCACCTGAACCGAGTTGGTCATTGGTTTTATTATAAATAGTTTGGTGTAGTTATGTTGAGTTGTCTAGCATTTGTTACGTTGATTAGGTATGTGGCTTCGTTATGTGGATATGTGTTTTGGTTTCTTTTTATATAAAGTATTTTAGTTTGTTTTGTTCCCTGACCTTTTTGATTTAATAAAAGAACATTCTTGCTGAACATCCGCCTCTGCATCTATGCCTCGCCTCCATTCATCCGCACAAAGTTGTGACAGTACCCTACCTTATTCTTATCCGCTCTTTTATTTTTTCCTCTCCTTCTTTTTCCTCTCTTCCTCTTCCATCTTCTTCTCTGTGGATTATAATGCTTTGTAGGTGGTTTCTGCTTCTACATAAATCATATAGTCCAAAAATATGCGAAATTCCTTATTTAGTGTTAAGGTAGACAGCTTTGAGGAGTGCTTGCATATATAGGGGTGGAGCAAAACCGCTAAAATGGCTAAATCCAACTCTGCACACTAAACTACTTAATAGTATGCTTTACATGATACTAGATCCATGGCTAATACCGTGCTGGACAAATTCATGCTCCAGAGGAGCTAGATTTAAAGCTTAGAGTGCAAATTAATGTGAACCAAAATTCACAATCTTCACATTTTCTAGTAATGTTAGGGTTTTCTTTTTTTTTTTTTTTGCATTTTTCCCCGATTTTTCTCCCTAATTTAGTCGTGTCCAATTCCTCCCCGTCACTAGGGGGCTCCCACATTAAGGCTACTACTGCCACTCAGCCGGGAGGGCCGAAGACTATCACGTGTTTCCTCCGAACCACGTGACGCCAGCCGACCGCATCTTTCCGAACTGCTCGCTCGCGGACCGTTGGGGGCGGCGTAACACACTCGGAGGACAGCGCTATCCACTCCCTCCGTTGCGCGAGCTCACAGACGCCCCTGATTGGCTGTAGAGCCGTGATTAATGTGGGAGCACTAAGTACCTCTCATCCCTCCCCTCTGAGAGAGCTCGGCCAATCAGCTCTCTCTAGACCTCCGGCTGCGAGAGGTTACAGCACCACCCGGGATTCGAACTAGCGATCTCCGGATGATAGGGCGAGGGTTTTCTGATATTTTCCCTTACCTATATTAACTTTCACATGCGTCCATCTCTCTCTTTTTGTCCCCATGAGTTCTTTTTCACCCCTTTTACGGCAATTTACACCTTTGTACTGTAATTTGTTGACAGACCATGTCATTGCTATACAGAAAAGAAAAAGAGAAGACTCTTTTACACCACTGTACAGCACAAAGAACAAAAATACTAAATTATAAATGCAAACATGGGAAACATTTCTAGGCAGACTTGTACATGCTGTCTAGTACAAGCAATGACAGTACTGTTATTCTTTATTTCTTGACTTTCCTGCCTGTCTTCCACATCACAACAGAGCACTGAAAGAATCTTTTGGCATTTCATGTCCATCCTTTGCTGGTGTCTACTTTGACGTCCTCACATACCGCATCCATGGCAACCAAGAATTTTAGAGAACTGGTTGATCATTAGTTGATCAAATGCTTCAAACATTCCTCTCCATTGGTGAAGTCAAGATTCACCTGAGATCATTCAATCAGTTTCAGACAGATTTACAGGAAAACTATTCGAATAGAAATGTCTAGAAAATTTGCTTGAGTTGAATATTCAACAGAGAAGCTGTATAAAACATTTTGATCAACATGGCAGCTGATAATGGAGGAAAGCGCAGACAGTTGTACATAATCATTTGCATGAATGTACAAAAGCATTTGCAATTTGTTCAAAAGAATGAGCAATTGCTTTTATTGTGTGCACAAGTTTATAAATGTGGATAATGTTAAGTTTGTATTCTTTTTTTTTTTTTTTTAGATTTGCAGTTTTGTCTTGGGCGGCACGGTGGTATAGTGGTTAGCACTGTCGCCTTGCACCTCCAGGGTCCGGGATCGATCCCCGGCCAGGCTCGATTCCCGTCTCTGTATGCATGGAGTTTGCATGTTCTCCCCGTGCTTGGTGGGTTTCCTCCGGGTACTCCAGTTTCCTCCCACATTCCAAAGACATGTAGGTTAGGTTAATTGGCATTTCCAAATTGCCAAAGTGTGTGAATGAGTGTGTGAGTGTGTGTATGTCTGTGTACCCTGCGATGGATTGACACCCTGTCCAGGGTGTATCCTGCCTCGTGCCCTAAGTCTCCTGTGATAGGCTCCAGGCTCCCCATGACCCTGAATACAGGATTAAGCGGTAATGATGATGAGTGAGTTTTGTTTTGAGACATGAACCAATGTTCCAGCCTAACAATGCCCATGTGCACAAAGTCACAAAGTCAGTTCCATGTGGACATGGTGTATTCAGATCAGACTGGAAGAACTAAAGTGTCCTGCACAGAGCCCTGACTAAACGAACCCCACTATGTTTGGGATCTACTGGAACTTCCTCAAAAGCTAGTGGAGAACAGTTCCTGAAGACTGGAGCACATTATGGTCAGTGAACATTTTAGTGGCATTAGAATAACAAGTCTGCAAGATAATTGCATCAATGCTATAAAACAGGATAGTCAAAATGCTTAACTGTGTCGTTACTACAACAGTGTGCTCTGTAACTATTTTCTGATAAAATCTACTGCTAAGGTTTTGATGATGGTGATTTAAAAGAAATGTGCAAAACTGCATTTTCTGTTTGGCATATATCAAATAAAAAAGTACAAAAGATTGTAAGAGATTAAGACAGGATTGAGGATATTTACACTTTTACTGCTTGTTCTGTAATTTGTTAGCAGTCCATCTCGTTGTAATACAGAAAAGAAAAATACAAGATGTTTACAGCACTGCTTAGCGAAAATATTAAAAAAATAATTAAATAAAAAACAAAACAAAATTAGAAATGTTAACATGGAATACACCCCTTAGGCAGAACCATACGTGCAGCAGTGTATGAGGAATTATAGTGTCGTCTTGTTACAGCTTCTGCCTTTCTGGTTGTCAGGCCACAGACTCTCATCAACATCACACCAGATATATTTCCTTGCAAGAATTTTTTGTGGTATCTAATCCAGATTTTGCTGACATCTGCTGTGATGGCAGCCAGCTATTTTAGGGAACTAGTTGATCATTAGTTGGACACTTCGACTATTCTACTCCAATTATAATGATTTATAAATTTGTGACAGATTTACAGAAACGTCTAATAGAAATGTGCAGAAAATATGCCTGATCGATTACGGCACTGGTTCACAACCATTTGAACTACCGCCTGAGTGTTTTTGGGAGTAAGACTATTGTTAACATACTGTAAGAACAGGGAAGCAATAAAGTACATTTTGATAATGTAGGAAAAAGCAGACAGTTCTCATTCTCCTTTTCATTTGCATGGATGTGACAAAGCACTAGCATTTTGTTCAAAAGAAGAAATTGATTTTATAGAGGAGCAAAGTGACTACATGTAAGTTTGTACAAGTTTTTTTTTTTTAGAGAATTTCAGTTGTGATCTGAGGAATGTACCGAAGTGATTGAGGAAAACTGTAAAAGGCCACACAACAGTGGCAGCTTCTGGATTCACACTTTCTTAACACATGTCCGTTTTTCTTTCTTTCTTCCATTCTTTCTTTCTTCCTTTCTATCTATCTATATCCTGACACAGTTTGTCTCACCTCACTCCAGGTCTACCTGTTTCTCTACTTCTTTTGAGAGATTACTGCTGCACCTTCTATGTTTATGACTAGAAAGAAGGAAGGATGCTTATATTGGTCACATATACATTACAGCAAAGCAAAACTCTTTTCTCTGCATATCCCAGCTATCAGACTGATGCAAGATAAATAAATAAATAAAAAGTACTGTATATACTGTATGTATATATTTGAACTTCTTATTTGTACGAAATTTATACTGTATATACTGTACGTTAATTTCCGCTTCTTCCTATTATTATTATTTGTTTAGTGGTAGTAGTAGTATTAGTATAATTAGCAGCAGACGGACACATTCCTACATTTACTTTCAATTGTGAAGATTTTTCTTTTTAATACAAAAGTATTCATTGGTTCCACAGGTTAATATCAACTGTCAACTGAAACACATCCATCCATCATATCAGCATGAGCATATCAGGTGCTTTTTTGCCTCCTCACTAAGGAGTTTAAATCATTAGCTGGTACATCATACATTAGAACAAATATACTGCACTTATGTACAGATGTACATATATGGCACAGATATATTTATCCATCTAAAATTTAATTCAGACATGCATAAATGTGCTACACTTAAACCTAACACTATTGTTTTTGATATATTTCTTCACCAGTTATCCACAGTGGCTGTGGTTTCTGTGCTGTACATCTGTACTGTGATCGACTGTTACGCACATATAAACTCTAGTGTGATTCAGAGTCAGGAGATAGAAGCCTCCAGATTCTCTGCTGCTGTCTGTACCTGTACCTGAGGGAGCCCTGAATGTATCTGTAGGAACAGCTGTGTATAGTCACTCAGTGTGTTTGCATGCTCAGTTAAGTCAAGCTATGATTACAGGACTTGACTAGGCTATAATCAAGTCCTTATCCAAACATACAAGCACGCCAGGGGAATCAATTTATTGATTGAAGTATGTTCAACTTACAGCTTTTTCTCCCCTTTCAGCTTGTTAGTATTCCCAGTTCACCTATTACATCATCGACCAAAACAATTGAAAAACAAATTAGCTAATGGCAAACTGTTTGTAAGTCAAGCAGTGAAAACCCGGACAACTTTACAGTGCTGTACATTCTGCATGCTTTACTTTTTGTACAAATGCAATCCCTTGTGGTTGTGGTGTTGTCTGAGCGTTGTTGTATTGTTAGCAGCTTCTGCCACCGTTACACCTCTGGGTTAAAGCCCAGAACAGGAGCTCTGTGTGGAACATGTGCTCAGCTATTTGTAGGTCGAGTTCTGTGTTATACATGCTGGAGTAGCTTGACTCACAACCGCATTATCTAGGTGTGCTAGCCTGACTTGGTTTGATTGAGCAAAAAATTTCAGTTAGACTAACGTAAGTCTGGTTATAGTTTGACTAACCGAGTCTCCTTCAGTCCACCAGTTACCTGGTTCTCTGCATCTTTTTGGAGATTACTGCTGCACCTTCTACTTTTATGGCTAGAAAGAAGGAAGGATGCTTATTAACATAATGTCATTTAAATGTACTAATGTCTCCGTCAGTCCACCAGCTAATATTTAAAGTCTATGATGTGTATTATTGTATTTGTGTATTACAGTATGTATTATTACTCTCACTCACACATTGTCTATATCTCTTTATCCTGTATTCATCCTGAGGGTAAAAGTCTCTGCTCTGAACAAAGGTTTACCAGGTTTTATGGTAATCTGTACTCGAGGTACCATGAAATAGCCTGCACCTTATGCTCAAAGTAAGATCAGAATTTTGCTCCGGTACTGTCTTGTGAGTCAACTCATTGCTTTATATGTGAATAGTAGTTTTTTATAATCAATGAGAAATTTGGTAAGATAGGGCAAACATGGTCATAACTTCTTATTCTAATAGAGACTCTGGTTTCTTCTAGATGCATGTGGTCCTAACACCAGTACTGTATTTCTGTCTTGTCAGAGTTACCTCATATTTACTAATCTTTACTCTGGACACAGAGACACAAAAAAACAATCAAAATGGTTGGCTCTCTAACCCCCCTTACACGGGACTCAGCGAAATAAGAGGCTGTGAGAGTGCTTATGAGACACGCACGCAAAGATCTTTCAATTGGGAGATAATGTGGGATGATTAATTGGGAACTGAAAAGTAACTAAAGCAAAATTTCTCAAGCCAACCACCCGTAGTGAAAGCTCAAGCACACTTGTAAAAATATGCGCACAGCCATAAGTGGATTAAAAGGCTTTTTCCTTTGTTGCATAATGACATCAATTAACATATCAAATATAGAGAAATAATTATGTTAATTCATAATGATTGAAATTAAGCATTTAAACTCAACTGGAAGTCATCCCTGTGCCAATGGGCTAAGAGAAAAATGTATTATGTAGCTTTACCTTGTCACTATCCTCACTTAAAGCTGCTTGAGACCTGCGATACAAATTTACAACCTACGACCTCACTCTTGTAAATTTAGGACCTTTTTGCTGAAAAGTATTTAATCACACTTCTGGAATCCTGATTTCCAAAATATGGGAAAAGTGCTGCAATATTTAAAACTGTGCAAATAAACCCGAATTATTAGTTATAAAAACCTCACTCCTCCAAAAAAAAAAGTAAAAGTTCTTCAAAGGTAGGTATTGGTTTCTAAAATTCAACATTTGACATTTAAGTGGTCCCACCATGACAGCCAAATAACTAAACTGAGGTGGGAAAACATGCACTAATACCATCAAATTTGTCCTAGTTCCACTCAGAATATAAAAACACATTCAGAATTAATCACTTAGTTATGTGTATTCAAACATGAGCCAAGAACATGCTTAAATAATCAAGGACTCTTGTCTAACTTTGACACAAATGTGTTTTACTCAAACTCCACTCCTCATGCATAATTTCTAATTTGCACTTAAGTCTGTTATTATATCTGAAGTCTGATTATTGATATTGTAATTCTTTGTATTAAATCCTTATGACACACTTACCTATTTTTTTTTAGGTAAATTAGTTTAAGAAAATGTTTACCCTAACATATACATTTTAAAATATATATAGAAACACATAACATGCTACAAAATGACATTTGGTGTAATGTTAAATGACACAATTTGAATAAACAAACAAACAAACAAATAAATAAATAAGTGTGCTAAATTTAATACAATTCTCCTCTATAACTGTACATTATAATGTCAAGCAGTAATAAGTGTTTCTGACTATCAGATCCATTTCTGATTTCCCTAAAGTGTTAACCTTATGTCTACTGTATCAATGTGATGTTATTTACTACTCAATGATTGAGAATAGACTGTAAATGTGTTTAATCTAGGTTTAGGCCATCCAAGTCCATCAACGTACATCCACAAATTACTGTCAATCTTTAAGCTATCTATGGCAATAAAAAAATATTTAAAATACAGAAATACCACGTTATTTGTTTTAGGAAAAAGCTTTAATGGTGAGTTGCATACATGTTTATGTTAAACATGTACCTTAAGTCTGTGTTAAACATGTACCAAAGGTCCAAATGGTGCACACACAAGCAGACCAAAACTGTCAGAAGGAAATGTGCGGTAGCATTTTTTTCTTAGAACGTACATCAGGACTTGTGTAAAACCTGCTTTGTCATAATGTCTAGTGTTGAACATACTATGCAATTATACTATTACACTATTGGACTATTGCATACAATGTTGCTTCTGGTTGTGACAGAGCCAGAACTTCATCCTTTACTTTTAACAATTTGTGTCAAATTAAACAATTGTCATTAAACTAATAATAATAATAATCACTTAACATCCATAGAAGCTTAAGTACACTTAAGTGCGCTGGTAGTTTATAATATCATATTTGGTATTTTGGTCTGTCCACATGCCAACCTGCACATCTGACCCCCACCCTGAAGATATCTGTCGTTTCTAATGCAATTAATTAAGGGAACGGGTTGAAAGCTCAACACGTGAGTTTATCATTCACACACTACAGGCAATTTGGTCATGCTAGTTAATCTGAATTTCTTTGCACTGTGAAAGGAAACCAGAGTACTTGGAGGAAACCCACCATCCACGCATATAGACCATGATTCAGGAATCAAACCAAAATAAAATACAGAAATGTCCTGTTATTTGTTTTTAGAGAAAGCTTTATTGGTGAACTGCATACATTTTTATGTTAAATATGTACTAAATGAACAAATGGTTTACACATGAGCAGACCAGAAAAGCCCGAAGGAAATGTAGTGTAGTAAAAAAAAATAATCTTAGAATGTACGTCCCGATTTGTGTAAACCTGCTTTCTCATAACGTCAATAAAACGTCTATATAGTTGAAATAAACAAGTTTATAAACAAGTTAGAAAGAATTTAAAAGTTGTTAGCTGCGAGTCAAGCAGCGTGCTGGCGCAGTGTCGTGTCCCTCATTCGGCCTCTAGTGGGAGCAGTAGGCGGTGCAGTATGGCGGCGCTTTCCGCGCTGGGACTGGTCCTTTCGCAGCCATTTTCTGTCCAACCACACGGCCGTTTGCAGACGCGAACCAACCAGGGCTTCATTGCAGGTTTGTATCCGGCTTCGGCCAATGATTGCTAACCGATTTCTCGTTAGCTCGAATGAAAATGTCCGTCTCGGACAGATTTTTTTGCTTGTTGTCTGTCTGAATGTGCCATTGAAAGCAGGAAGTGTCGAGAATAATGCTTAATTAGGGACATGTTTGGGACTGTAGTCGTCGTGCATAAAGCACAAGGCCCAAACTCAATCCTGAGCTCAGGAGGATTTCTTTGTTGGACAAGCAGCTAGCTAGCTAGCGACATTACACTGCACTAATACAGGCTTGTATAACAGCGTAGAAAATGTTTCCTTTCCCGGGCAAAATGTCACCAACATACCCCCGATCGAAGACTCTGACTAACCACGAGAAAGTGTGCGTTACTGGTATGTAGTTACGTAGAGATTATTTAATAGGAATGTGTTCAATGTTGCCGTTGTGGTGAGGAGTCTTATTTCAGTAGTAACCATGGCTAGCGAGGCAGTTCTCCTGGTGAGCTAGCTGGTTAGCTGCCCTTAGGTGCTTAGCTAATTTGAGAAACGGACAAAAAGCACAAAACGTAAAGATGAACATAGCTAACGAGTTAAATGTAAAAGTGTGCTTTATTAAAAAAACATTTATTTTTGTATGAACGTGTTTAGTTAGTTCAGTTTGAACTGAATTCTGGTGAGCTGGCTGGTTATGTTGAAATAGGCGCGCACTCTAGCTAACTAGCTAGCATGATTGTTTAAGAAGTGCAGGAACGCTAGCGGTTAAATTTGCGCTAATTTTAGCAATACAGACAATAACTCAGTAATTTGGGTTTTGTTTTCAGATGGACGGAGACAGCACTACCACCGATACCTCGCAGCTGGCTATAACGGGTGATTATATGACCGGTGGCCATTATGTGCTGCAAGCGCAAGAAGGTAAGTCAGTATCTGACTTGATGCATTAACTTATAGAATTTCAATTATGTGTGTTATGTCTTAAAGTCACACACATTATGGTTGCGATCAGAAAAAAAAATCGTGTAATGTAATGAGACGAAGCTCCGAATGAGTCGGTTCACTCTACCAGTTCGCATCAGGGTTAGATCATGTTTCTACAGAGAGTTAATGAGTCCTGTTTTAAGCTGAATCACTGAGCTCCCAGTTAGAGGGCTTGAAACCAGTTTGTTATACCAGTAGTGTAGATAGCGATACAAGTTTAGATCTAATTCTGGTGATGCAATCTGCGCCACAACTGAAGCCTCAGCGAGTCAGAGGCTAATTCACTAATAAGAGTCGACTCTTTGAGCTCTTAAATGGCTCCTTACGAGTTGTTGTAAAGCTAGTTTTAGTTATTATTTATTATTATTATTGTTATTTTTGTGTGTTACTCGAGAGTTTCTGAGTCAGTTCTCTAAAAGCCACCAATAGCAGCACAGCATCAGATTACACAAAGCAACCCAGCAGCAATGGCAAGGTGTAAATTAAACATAGCAATGGACAAAAGGTACCTCAGTCCACAAAGTATTTGGACAAACCTGTTAATTATTGAATTCAGGTGTTTCAATCAGGCCCCTTATCAATGCTTCAGCATACCAAGACATCTTGCATAATGCTATGGTTTGATACGTTTGGTGTGGAAGAACTTGACTGGCTCTCGCAGTGCCCTGATCTCAACCCCATTGAGCACCTTTGTTAACAGGGATTGTGAGCCAGGCCTTCTCATCCAACATGTGCCTGATCTCATAACTGCTCTACAGAATGAATGGAAACAAATTCCCACAGAAACACTCAAATTGTTTGTTAAACCCTTCGATCTGTCTTTCTCCAGTCGCTGAGCAAATTAGTCTCAAACCCACTCATTATACACACTTGGACCAGTCTCAAATTAGTTAGCTAATTAGTCGAAAATCGCATGCGTTAGAGTCCCTTTGTCCGGATACAGCAATCAAAGTGTGGTGAGAAATCTTCAGAATATGTTTACGGTCTTAAAATCAAGATGATACAAAGCCATAATAATATTTAAAATGACTTCTCAGTATCCACTGGAAATATGGAGTTTACAATGTTGGGCTTCGCCATGAAAGATTTTGCTTGTAAGGTGTAGAGCTGTCCTTAGTTGCTTATTTTGAGCATGCCTTATTGTGCATCCAGACACAAAGCCCTCATATTCACTCCTAAACTGGTGCATGTTGAAATGGTGTCGCAAGATTCAAATGCAGAAGCTAATAAAAAAACTTTACTTTGAACTAAAAAAAAATTACTTCATGGTTTCGATTCTGCTCAGAATATTTCCCAGTTTCCATACTGTATAAACTGACAAAGATAATTTGTGTGCTTTTTAATTTATTTCGTAACCAAATGCTGTCCTGACAACAAAAGTGTGAAAAGGTGCGTAAGCTTAAATATAGCATTTGTGACACCGCATCCGTTTAATATTATTATTGTATTAGTGAGTTGTGCCGTATTGTAAGACAGGTGATCTAAACCACTTATAATAATGCATGTTCCAATAATTGATCATTTGTCTTGGAAGCACACAACATTTGGATAACATCAAGAGAAACAAGGCAAGGTTTTGGTATAGTGCTCTAAGGTTGTAGCGCATTTATATTCTCAAAACTGGTTGCAAATATTAATGCGTGTATCTTTTTCTAGATGATGGTGAAGAAAGTCTTCACGACCATGAAGATGGCAACGGCTGCAAAGACAATCTCCGAGAGCAGGATATTTACCTGCCCATTGCTAATGTAGCACGCATCATGAAGAATGCCATCCCGCAGACGGGAAAGGTTTGTGTCTAAATCTTTGATCTTTCACATGAACTAATTATTTTGAGTTATGATGAATGATTTTTATAAACCAGCATAATGTTTTTTTTTTTTTGGACAGATTGCAAAAGATGCAAAAGAATGTGTACAGGAGTGTGTGAGCGAGTTCATCAGCTTCATCACGTCAGAAGCCAGCGAGAGATGTCATCAAGAGAAGCGCAAGACCATCAACGGAGAGGACATCCTGTTTGCCATGTCCACGCTGGGATTTGATATGTATGTGGAGCCGCTCAAACTTTACCTACAGAAATTCAGAGAGGTACGGGTTCAAGAACATGCATGAAGTTTGCGTTCCTTAACGGTAGTGTAATGGAGTAGTTAAATGCTTGTGGTCTTTTTCTAGGCAATGAAGGGTGAGAAGGGGATTTCAGGAGTGACAGTCTCAGAAGGCCTAAGTGATGAACTTACAGAAGAGAGTTTCAGTAAGTAATGAAACTTAACGGATGAGCAGTTATTTTACCAACTAAAATGCTTGTAGTTCAAGTTATTGTGGTTGTATACACTACAGTATTAAATCTAGAAACATGCTCAGACATTTAATGTTGCAAAAATAATATGGTACATAGATATGCAGTATGTCATGAGTGCTTTACATTTAGACTTTTTTTGTGTGTTGCAGCAAATCAATTGATCACAACTGATGGTCAACAGCAGAATGTCATGGTGTACACCACCACGTCATATCAACAGGTAAGTCTGTGTGAAGTCGACCCTAAATCATGTTAATAGAACTTGGAGCTATGTAGAAAGTTGTTTGCACCAAAAGTCCTTTAAATTTTGTTCTAACTCTTGGTGTAAAATGTTTGTAGTTCAAGGCGGTAACATAGTGGTGTATTTCCCCATCCCTAGCCAATCAGAAACACAATCTGATATAATCAGGAAATACTATTCACATGATCGAAATGCAGTGATGTGGTTAGTTTCTGTCTTTCTCAGTGTAACATGTATATCTAGCAAGGTCTATCTTTTGAGTCACTTCAACACAAAAGCTTTTACAAACAAGAAAAATACTTCAGACTGATTCAGATTGTTTCTGCCTCGTATTTTATATGCTTGATCTGCTTTGATGCTGTTCAACACGCATTTTTTGTGTAAATTTGTAGTGTTTTTTTTTTTTTTTTATTTCATTGCTAGTTGCATTAGGTCAGCTTCGTAGAAAAAGCAATTATCTTTAGCTGATGTTCTGCTTATCCTCACTGATTACAGTACTTATGTGGTGAATCATTTTCAGTTACGATAACAACGCAATATGTGTGGTGCTAATAGTACCTAAAATTATTTTAAACCCCATTAACACTGAATGGAAACAGTGTAGATGTAAGAGATTCTCATCTTGCAAAATATCTGAAACATCCTTTTATCTTTTCATCAGTGGTCTGTATTTTATATGTAAAAGTGAGCCTATATAGCAGATTAATACCCGTGACTGGATTACACTGCATCTTATAATGCAGTTTTATCTCAAAGTTTACATGGCAAAATGTTTTTGAAAGATATTAATCTCCAACAAAAGAATTAACATTTAATATAGACTATTCAAAACCTGTCATGAATTTTTAAGTGACATTTTAACTGGGTTTCTCATCCTTTTGTTTTATTTAGATCCCTGGTGTTCAGCAAATCCAGTTCTCATGACCTGGATCAGACCTAGACCATGCACTTGTCCACAGACTGCTCTCTCACCTTGTAAAGTTTTACTGGTGGTTTTGGAGAACAAAGAATGAGTTGTGAGCAGGACAAGAGGAAACTGCTAGCAGAGAGGCAGAATTTGTAAATTTTCTTATTGATGTCTGTAATTCATGCAACAGTCATTTGTTACAGTTATATAATACATGTTAATTTTAAAACTTTAAGGTCACTGAGTGAAGACTGCTAATGTTTTTTTTTTTTTTTTTGGTGAATTCTGTCCCATGTGTGTTAGTTTTTAAGGATCTGTGGGTGGGGATGGGGGGTTCTACTACTGGGTTTACATAAAGACAAATAAATGGATTCTCATTTGATTTCTATTTCAATCATGTAAGATAAATAACTTCATGTGGATTGTCATTTCATGTTAATTCTTAAAATAAAACACAATAAATGCATAAACTTGGATAATTGTATCAAATGACAAATACTGATCATTCATGAAGTAGTGTAATTAAACAATGGTTATAAATTTGCAGCACTAAATCTGAACTAAAAGTACAGCTTTTGTTAGAAAATTGAAGAAAAGGTATGCTATTAACAGATGCCACGTTTTTAATTATTCACATCTAATGTGGTAGAACATGCAGATAGCTAGTTCCTGTTCTCTCTTGTTATAAAGGCTATAAGCAATATAAATCTGGTATTTTCCCATGATCTCAAGGTTATAGTGAGTTAAAAAATGCAGCTAGTCTTCTGCCCTGGACATTTCCTGTTTAATTTGAATTAACAACTTTAATACTCTATGACTATTTAATAATTCTGTCACTACATATTGTTAAAATCCCCTTATAAAAAGGTTAATCAGTCCCAAAACACAAACATAGCTGATTTTAAAAACTTGTCAAACACTGGTAGATTACAACATTATGTAATTAGAAAAAAATGCTAGATTAAAAAGTGTCTACACAGAGTTTGTTTTTTAAAAAGGCTAAAAAAATACAGCTTATCCTATACCATAAAATAATAATAAATCAGATTTGGAAACCAAAACTTGTCATAGCTAAAATACTTGTTTGTGAAAAATAACAGCTTGTATAACATTAAACTGTAAAAAAAAATAAATAAATTAGGAAATACATTTACAGCAAATACAAATGCACTTGTGTACATAATAGTTGTATGATCTATAGCAGAGACTGAACACACTGCTAGAAAATACATAACACTGGCTCCTATGAAAATAGGCCCAACATCAGCGCTGATTTGAGAGTAACATGTTCCTCTGCAGGGGTCATGAGCTAGAAGAAACAGAAGGAAAACACTACTGATTAGCTCCTCTAATGATCAGAGACGACTGCAGGGGCTGATTAAAATTCTTCACTATCGTCACTGGTGCCATACGTAATCAAACAGGGAAGGCAGTGTGCTGCTTATCTTACCTAACAATGTCATCTGGCTCAGGGTTGGTAGGGCTGGAGTCTGCATTTAATGCTGATTTGACTTTATTGCTGTCTGCAGGACAACAGACACAACGATAAGAATTTTGAATATAACCCACAGGCTACCATACAGTCAGAAACACTGCCTCAGAACACACAAACACACATACCTTGTAGCCATCGGATCTGAGTGGCGGGCCCGTAGCCACGTTCGTTCTTGGCGGCGATGCGGAACACGATGGCTGGACGAGCCGAGCAGTCAATGTATGCGTTACTCAGATTCACAGCATTCACTGTACATGACGTTTTGGCACCACGGTAAATGCGTATAAAGGTCAGGTCTCCTGGCTTCTCCGAAGTGTTTCCTCGTGTCTTCTTCACTGCCAGGTACAGGGAATATTCCTGAATTTTCCCTGATGTCTTGGAGGGTGACTCCCATGTGATGTGTACTGAATCAGATGCCTGAATTATGAAGAATAATAGCATGAGGTGACCACAGTTATAAGCTACAGTACAGGTCATATGAAAACTGAATATGGTGAAAATATGACTTGCTGTCAATATGTAAACAGAACGTTGGGGATTTTATGGATATTTCTGCCTGAGTAGTTGTACCCGGGTGATTTTGACAGCAGGTGGTGCCTCTGGGAATCCGGGATGGCACGTCTTAAACTCCCCAATGGGACTGTAGTCTCCTCGACCACAGCAGTTCAGGCCTGCCAATCTGAACCGGTAGGTAACATTGTATGTAAGCTCCTGCTTTTCCCTTCCTTCAAAACTGTGAGGTCCTGGCATCTTCCACTATATGTGTGAGACCGAGACAGAGAAAGAGAACTGTATTGGCTTGTACAATGTAAAAGTCATGTTCATGTCATGTCCACTGACTGACCTCGCTGTTACTGGAGATCTGGTCAGTGCTCCCGTTCTCAGAGGGCAGGTAGTAGTGTGTGACCTCGGCGAAAAGTGTTTTAAATATACCGACATCGAACCATGCGGAGACTTCGGCTCTTTCACCCTGCAGCGGGATGGACCAGTTTATCCTAAGTGTGTTGGTTACATTCATAGATATTTGACACACAGGGGAAACGTTTACCTGTCCTGAAGAGTTATTCAGGGAGTCATTTTCATGTTCTGTGAATTGAACAGATTAAAACCTGTCTGTGAGTGAGAGCAAAAACTGGAGTTATCTGCAACATTCTCTAAGACAGACCTGTGCTTTGGGACTGGAATGAAGTAGGACCCAACAACAACAAAAAACAAGTTTGTGAGAAGGAGTATGTCAGTGAATACAAAGCTTCCTAGACAAAGAAAGGCCAGATTCATTACCCTGAGAGTGCATACAGAGCTCACGCTGTGCCGCATGATGCACTTTCAGCTTTGCTAATTGCTTTTTCTGGTCAGTGTTACAGTGGCTTAAATCAATTTAAGTTTAGATTTTGGCAAACAGAACTGACTGAAAGCCAGAAAATAAAGCACAAAAAGGGTTGGATTGATAATAGTTCTATTGGGGGGGTGATATAAAGAATCCATTCCATGCACAGTTCTACCTTTAGCAAAGCTTTTACCTTGCAGTTGCTGAGATTTAATGCCATCCTTGTCATCCACCTCTTCTGTAATAGGTCTCAGGGAGGCCGCCTGCTGCCTATTTACTGTCAGTATTGAGGAAATACAATCAGACACATGAGCTTTGTTGGACTATGATCAGAGAGAAAAAAAAAAAAAAGATCTAAGCTGCAGCGTGAGGACGCGTGTGTTACCAGAGTCTGTCTTGATCTCAGTCACAGGATTGAGTTCTGATTTCTGCTGCTTGTCTTTGGTCTCTGCTCTGGCTTCACCACCTGTGACGCTCTCCTGTGGGATCGCAAACGTGTTCAGAAAAGAATATTGCCACTTCAGGAAATTATATGTTTCACATATTCAGTGTTTAGAGTCTGCTGTTTCCTGCTGGGTGCAGGTGAGACCACAGCTCACACTGTGTCCTCAATGTCTGAGAGAGCTTGTCTTGGGGCATTTCCAAGTGAACTCTAGCACTGTTTTCTCATGAGTCGCAGTATTACTTTGAAGATGCAAGCTGCTACATTGATACAGGAGGCAAACCAAAAGGACAGCACTGGAGAAATGCCATTTGTTCTGGATATTTGGACTAACAGAACAAAAGAAAAAAGCATTTGGTGTGTCATGCTCATTATTTATTCTGATACACAAAAGTATTTTGTACGAATTTCTTTATATTTTTCTTATATATATTTTTTTCTTACATATACTTTATACTCTGCCTTGCCAAAAAAAGCCTTTTAAGAAAGGGCACAGTAGGCATAGGTTGCATCTAGCAAAGAAATCACCTAAGCAGAACGAGTTGAAATGCCTGGAATTCGGACCTGGTTAAGAACTGCCCAACACATTATGAATCTTTGGAACTGTGGTGCTGAAATGTCAAATTCATAGACAAAACCAGGTTGGCGAAAAAAATTACTCTAGATCACTTAAATGCTTCGTTATGTTTCGTAGTTTTAAAAAAATGTAAAGGATTGGGACTAATCAGCTGTGTCCATAAGAAAACCACTTGTTAGTATGGATAATCCACATGTGGTCATGTGGTCTGATAATTCCAGAATGACCCTATCCCAGAGCATCAGAGCATAAGATGTGAAGCGAATAAAGCGATGCACAAGCGAATAAATCATGCATAGTGCCCACTGTACAAGAGTGTGATCACAGTGGGTCTGGTCTAGACTCAGGAACTTTATCTATTCTATACATATAATAAAACTGTAAAGTTGGCGTGTCTGTACATTGAAGATATTTGCGGAAATCTTTGGGGGGGCACATACTGTAAGATGAGTAATACATCAAGATTGTTTTTGGTATTTTTGTCCGTATGTTTGTGCACGCATCATGTGAAAATTACTGAACGAATTTTGTTGGGGCTTTCACAGGTGTATTTGGCCGCACTTGAGGTAACATATAGGCTTCGGTTCATCGCAATCGCCCCACAGAAAGAGACGATATGCTACTTTATATTTAAATGGAAAATGCTCCCTTGTGTCATTAAAAAAAATCATTATTTCATCTCAAAATACATTAGAGAGCACTGTACATTTTTTTATATGCGCGTATGAGTGTACAATTAAAATGTACTTAATAAACGTGATCTCACACCTTCATTCCGCACACTTCACGGTAACACAAACATTTTAGTTCATTCCAAAATTCAACAGATGGTGTTGTACATTTTTAAAAACGTGCTGATGAATGTGCGATTAAATTCCACATGAACGAGGTCATGGACGTATCTAGTGTGGCGATTAGATGAAGTCAGCTGATGAAATGAATGTATTGAATGAGCTGTTTTCGCTCCTGATGGCACAGGCATGTTGTGAAAGTGTGGTTCTGAGAACATGAGGAATCATTTTTGACTGGCCACCACATTGCACAGCGCAATCAAAGCTATAATGAAAGCGGTCAAATTAAATCTTAGCGCGTGCCATGTTTTTCTGCCAGGCTGCGTATAATTATTTAACCATTTAATTAAGCCCACTGGAATGTTCTCAATGCTCTGATGATTTTTCTGTTGCTGTACTTCAGACTATGGAAGATATTCATGAGCACCAATTAATGTGAAGTGTAAGTGAAAACAAACAAAGCGTCAGACTTATCAAACGTGTTCGTTTCTGATTTGAAAATGAACTAACAGACCTACAGCCCTAACAGAGGCTTGAAGTACTGCACACATCGGTAGACTTGTTAATTTCTTGTTAAAGTCTGAAAAGTCTTTAAGTCTTTCACAGAAGCAGAGTTAATAATGGAATAAAAGTTATTTAAGCCTTTAAGACCGTGCAGTGACCATCACAATTATAATTAACCTCTGACCTGTAGTGTTGAGCTTCCATGCTTTTCATCTTCACTTCCATGTGATGGCTCAGGCTCTAAAGAAAAAAAAATCAATACAGTTAATGTCTGCTAACAAAACTGCTGTCTTCATGTAAAGCATGTTTCCAATTTCCAACACCCTTAATACGTACGTATATGAACGGGTATCTGTCGAGGCTCCTCCCCCTCTGTGAGGCAGGTGGGTGAGGTTGGTAGAGTTGGCGAATCAGAGGCCTGCGTTTGTGAGGCTGGAGGTGGAGCTACACACTGCACCTGAAGCAGGTAGCACTCAGCAGCAGGTAAAGGGTGCCAGGCCACATGCAGCATATTGGTGGTAGACTTGACCAAAAACACAGCAGCTGGTGCCGCTGGCTTCTCTGTACACACAGCAAGAAAAGGGTCAGAGATGTAAAAAGAAATGTGAATTCATAGTTGAGTCTAAGAGCTGCCTTTATTTAATCAACAACCAATACGATTGTCAAATATTCCTAGGTATTACTATTTATTTATTTTCCCCAGATTTTCTCCCTAATTTAGTCGTGTCCAATTCCTCCCTGTCACTAGGGGGCTCCCACATTAAGGCTACTACCACTCAGTCGGGAGGGCCGAAGTCTATCACGTGTTTCCTCCTTTGTGAAAATGAAGGAAACCAAATATTTTTTTTGTCGATCGTTCGGCTGCTCCTGGCAAGGGGTCGCCACAGCAGACTATCTGGTCCGCACATACTGTACAAGCTTGGCGCGGGTTTTTACGCCGGATGTCCTTCCTGATGCAACCCTCAAAAGTTTTATCTGAATAAGACTACCACAAAACATAATGCTGCTTAGGAGAACTCCTTTTAAGACCAAGTAGCCAAATAATATAATATGATATGATAAAACAATTGTTGATTAAATGATAGTATTGGATTGCTGGATTAACACTATACTAAGGTTGATGCACAGCAAAGTTTTTTCAGTCTCTCTCAGCTCATCTACTGTATACCCTGTCCACTAAATCAGCAGTCTTGACAGGCTGCTTTTACCTGTTTCCAAATACCACAGGTCTTTGAAGCACACTTGGTAGTTTCGATTTTTCCTATAACCATCTCGTCCACTCCAGATGTACAGGCGCGTCCCGATGGCCACAGCGCAGTGACCGGCACGAGCTTTCGGCCAGCGGATATGATGCTGCCCGTCCTCCTCCTCGGCTGTGCCCGAGTGCCGCTGCTGTTGGCTCTCAGAATCCAGACACCGCCACGTCATTGTGTCTTAAAGTGAGGTCAGAGATTATAACAGAATTATATCAATTAAATCACACAGCCCCCAAAAAAGTGAAGCCTACATGATTAAACATGGTCAATTCAGTTCTTTTTTATGGTGTGAGGTTCATACCGAGGTTAAGTGCTGACATAGTGTTAGTACAGATCCATTCTGGACCTACGGCCTTCTTGTCCTTTGCAGGAACCCAACCGCCATACACATACATCCTACATGCAAAGAGAAGGGAGAACGTTCAAGATTTTTATAACCTTATAAAAATGTGTGTGTCAGGATAAACAAGCCCACCCTAAACGTATTTATTTCTCCTCAAATAACAACTCTATGCCAAGTATACTGGAGCAAAACAAAATGAAATCTAAACAACCTGGGGAAGTGTATGATCAGTGAGGTATGGAAGAGGGAGAGAATGAAAGTAAGAGCTTTATTACTGGTTTCCAATCACATTTGAAGAGTGTTGACTTCTTGGTAAAGGGCAGGGTCCGGCATGTTTAGGTAACGACCAGGTCATAGTGTCTGAAAGAGAAATTAAAGTAATAAAAGAGATTTGAGAGGCACATACAAAAATGGAATAAATATGGAGTTTTTACTAGAATTTCTTTTTACTAGAAATAAAAATCAGTAGAATAGATGTTTAAAAAATATGAATCCTCTGAAAAGAGCATTCTCCTTCTTCAGAGCTTATGACTGATTCATAGGACTTAGTCTTAGGAATAGAATTATTTCTGATATTTGCCGTTACAAATGACACTTCATTAGCAGACACTCAACCGATATCCAGCTGCCACAAGTCTGCCAGTCTGTTCCCGCACATCCCCCCAAAAATGTAAAGTTTCGGGGAGCTGCCGTTCTTTCCGCTGTACACCACACACGTGTGAGACTCCCTGGGTGATGGACCACGCCCTTTGGTTTCAGGGATGATCCAGGCTTTGACTCCTGACTGTGCCTGTAGCTCCAGCTCGTAGAAATCATCCAAATATCTGCAGAGCGTCACAATTGCAAGATTAAGCGCAAGCAAGGGTTAAAGATTAAGACAAGGAAACAGGAATCTACTTTATGAATTAGGGAACTGAAAATTCTTCTTCTAGTCTAAGGAACCTAAACGGCCCTTACCGAGGAACATTGCCATTTGGGTCTTCGCTGTCGTTGGCCAGGCCTCCAAACAGGTAGCACTTGTTACCATGGAGAGTAAAGCTGTGTCCCAGACGAGGGCAAGGAGGCGGAGCGTTCTTCGGTGCCCGTGGCTTCAGCTTCTTCCACAGCCAGCGACTGGCCTGCAAAGATCATGAAGAAGAAACTTAGGATTTTAATGTTTCACTGAATGCTCATGTACTTCTCTTAATGACCGAGCGGAGTAACCTGGAGCTCGTAGAGACTGTTGCTGTATTGTCCAAATTCCACCATTCCTCCAAACACCAGGATGCGTGTGCCGTCACACACAAAACCATGTGCGGCACAGCCTGGAGGAATGTCCCCTCTCACAGCCGGAAGAAACCACCGCTTGGTGACTAAAGACACAGAGAAGCAAGAAGGACCGTCAGTGTCAAGAAATTTCTGTGTGCGCTGGAAAGGAATCAGTCCCAACTTCACTATCATTCTGTGTGTGTGACTCCTGTTGTGGTACAAAATCGCAAAATAATAAACCGTAGGACAACTAAAATTCAATTATCTAAACCAAAATTTCAAACATAGAGAAGACTGGGGACAGTTTTTCTTCCAGTCAGAAGCATGCTAAGCTAACGACACTCATACTGCACATGTTCAGCTGGACCCTGTCCCGACTGGGAAAAGTAAAGACAAGACAATTTCAACATTTTCTGCTAAAATTATTGAAAAACACTTCTTTTGGAGATGTGAAAGGATTCTTAATTTCGTGGGCATATAAATGTTTCTTATATTGCCTTAACCTTCACCTAAAGTTGCTTTGTCTGAATCACTGTTTTGTTGACTTCTAAGTGACAATGTTCGCATGCCTCATGGTGAGAGTGTATTTAGGCTTTTAGCTAGCATTGTGTTCTGTCATGGCCGGTAGGCGGGGGAAACGTTACAACAAGCTGTTGCAACAGACCTCAAACTGAGCAGTCATGTGAAAGCAGACCACATACAATAGACTGTTCAACACTTAAGACTCTGCTTTATATGCCTAGAAGCTTATGCTTGATCATTAGATGATTCACACCAAAATATGCTAAATATAGAAATAAAGAAATAAAAATCAGGAAAGTCCATGGAATTAGAAGATGTGTCTAAACTTCTGACCGGTAGTGCACACAGCACAATAAACATGTTTTGTATAATGAATACAATAAAGTTTTTTATAAAGGTTTCCTGCTCTTCAAATTGTTTCATTCTTCCTGTCTCACACTGAAACACAGGGAGATTGAATAACATTTGTACACAATGTACTGCTTTCATGCAGGAAATATATGCAGGAGAGGCTCGATATGGTGGCACAGCGCCAAGAAGCGGGGAGAGCAGAAAGCAATGTTAAAAGTGTTTTACAATGGGCGAGTCACAGATCAGGGAAGGAAGCATTTAATGTTGTTTTTGAGGAAGACTGAAGTGGAAAGTTGGCATTAAAGGACAGGGAAGCTGAGGAGAGCGAGAGATCTATAGGTGGCGGTGATGAAACCCACGACTCCAACCAAAGATGCTGAGTGATACTGAAAGTGAAACGTGTCGAGAGAAAAAAAAGTGTGTGTACACGAAGGACATTTGTACGCTAACTTAAAGTAGGGTTATTTCATAAGTTATTATTTTATTAGTTATTATTATAGACAAATATCATATTATTGTAAAACAATGCATATTTTATGAATTGCATGGTTATTGAGACAAAGAAGCAAAAATTCTTACAAAAAAATTATACATATTCAGTTTAGCTTTTCTAGTCAGTATCTATTGGAGCAGGTGTTTGTTTACATTGAGCAAGTAAAGCTCAATTTTAAAGTAGATTATTAAATCCGCCACATAACTCTTCATAACACCGCTTTTACTCAACATTTTGATTGAACTTATGGTGCAGGTTAAACTTCAGGCAGATATACTGCAAAAGTTCAGTCAAGACAGTTTTGCGTGATGCTCTAACAAAATCTGGCTGGACAGACACAGACTTTTTTTTTTCCTGAGACTGGTTTTGGGTCCTCCAGTGTATGGAACGTAAAGATATCATTAAAATAGTGATGTACAACCAATGTACAAACAAAACCTTTCTTTTACTTATTTATATTTGTCATATGTATATTGTTTATTCTCGTACGTGTATTTTCTGAGTACAGTAACTGAGAGAAATGTACTGCAGCAGTCCACGCTCTCACTGCGTGTCATGAGGATTTATCCTCAGCGTGGTTCAAACTTCTGCACTCCATGGTAACGCCCCGGAAGCGGTTGTGTCCTAAAATACGTTGCCTTGGAAACCTAGGGCACTAGATAGAGCGCCATTGTTTCTATATGGATTAGGGCACAGTTTGGGATTTAACACTCCGCAGATACGCTTGGTCCAAACAAACAAACTTGTCTTCGCGTAAACACGTCGTAAACAGCGCTGCTTTCCTCCTCTCCTACCTGTGTTATAGACATGCACCTCCTCCGCTATTCCTTCATTTCCACCCCCAAACACTATGATCATCTCGCGGATGGCCGCCGCTCGGTGCCCGTGTCTCGCCCGGGGAACCGGTCCGATAAACGCCTTTACACGCTTCCACAGAGGAGCATCAGCTCCCATGATTAATACTATTATATAGATTTTAATTTGAATCCTGTGTGCTGCTCGGACACTATGCGAGTGGAGGTTTGTGTCTCGGACGCGGTGCCGCCGTTGTATCTGATACGCGTTTCAAATCAACTCCTGCTCACGCACTTTCCCCCTTACTCTTTTCTACACCATAAACAATTGCTCAGAGATGTTTAATCGTTTAATAGACGGGGTTAAACATCAAACCAAAACATCATCGGGCATTTGCCTAAATATACTGGGAAAGATACTAAAAATATAATACAATTATGAACGACGCCAGAACAAGGGGAAGTAAAGAAGGAGGTTTGTTTAAACTGGGTTTAGACACACATTGCTCTTGTTCGTCTATGTTGTGTGCTCTGCAGTTTTTCCTCAACAACTCCACCGTGTGGCTAGTCACAGATTTACTGAAAGAATAAATCTATAGCTCAAAAACAGGCTCCATTTGGAATAAAAACAGTGAATCTGACAACCGTTACTTTTTAAAGTAGCTAATTACATTGCAAAATGTAATCAGTTACACTACAGCGTTACTTTCTGATAAAAGTAACCAGTTAGAGTACTTTTCCATTGCAGAAAATGAAAAACTTCTTTGTGATTCTTCATGCATGTTGTTTAATCAAGACCTTTATAATTATTCTACCATCATCACTCAGCGAAGTAAATGTTAACTCCTAATACCTCTATCTCAGCTACGAGGTTTCGTGCGGTGGCCGTAAATATTGTTCATCATGATTCATTGCGAGTTTTGGCGCTGTGATTACGTTTCCATCTTTCCGCGTGTAAGCTCACGGACCTTATAGAACTTCGCGGAACATCACTCGCCAGTCACTCGTGGCGGCTCACGTGCCTAATACCGCTTCTCACCGCAAGTCAAAGCGCATAGGTGAGATAAGGGTATAACAGCAGGAATAACAGATTGGGGGGGTATCAGGGGGCAGGGCTTGTAGGACGACTTTCACACACACACACAATAACGAGAACACTGCAGTCTGGCTTCTGGGTCTGTGTCTATATATATTTTGTGAATGTAAATGTAAATATTAGATGTAATACTCCTTGTGTTGTCAGCAATGTTGGGTGTAACACGTTACAAAGTAACGCTAGATTACTTGGATTTTTTTTTTGTTGATGTAATGAGTACTCTAACGCGTTAGGTCCGCCATTTAAGTACTCAGTTATTTAGTTATATTTTCAAAAATGTAATCCGTTATTCAGACAATTAATGTAATCGTCTGTCTGGATTTATTTGTACTTTTTTAAAATGTTAAGTGCAGGTTAATTTGTTTTATTTTTACTTTATATGTTGTATTAATTATTTTTATGTATTTATTGTTTTGGGCTGTAGAACGAATAATTTGAGTTTTCATTATTTCTTATGGGAAAAGTCTATTTGGTTTACGACTATTTTGGAATACGAGCCTGCTTCCAGAATGAATTATGCTCGTAAGCCAAGGTTCCACTGTATATTGCTATGAATGTATAATCCAGGAAAAATGCACATTAAAAAGATTGTCACATGAACATTATAACTGCTGTTTTGTTTTTTTTAACAGATTATTTATTTTTTCAAACTGTGTACTTGAAGCTTACACTGACTTCATTAGGACAGTGTGTAATGTGTGCTGTAGACTGAGGAGGTCAGTAAAACCCTGCACTTTTACCCCAGCCTCACAGGAAACTACAGGGTATGTGTCTCTGAAACATTATTTTTCCGGTGATGTGCTCTCATCCTTGGATTTTATCATCTTCAAATGAAATGCTTTATTAAAACATTATTAGTTTAAATTATTTTAGAAAATGTCATTTAAACTTAATTAGAAATTTAACATTGACTGATTCACTTTTTTGTAAATTTCCTTACAAGAATATCAGAATAATGATATTCTCCCTATACATTTAGGCATTTAGTATAAGGAACTTTACTTGCCGTTATCTAATATACAGATATTGCAGCTTAAGCAGAACTGCTAGCCCCAGGTGTAATGTATACTATATAAGAGGTAGGAATTGCAGCTAGATGCATTAAAAACAGAGTGGAACAACTGTGATATACACTAAATGACAGCAAAGATGTATTAAATTAGAGCAAATGAAATTAGCTAAAATTAAAGCCAGTGGAATGCAGTTAGTATCTAACCAGAAGTGCATAAATGTGGCATATTTACAATATATAACAAAATATACAATATGTGTGTTCTATGTACAGGTGTGTGTGTCTTATGTAGCATCTTATAGGATACATATGGTAATATACAGTATGTCTGTACAAACAATGATGTAAAGATATGTATATTTATATGGATGTCTATGTAGTACGGTGTATACAGGATAAATATGTATGACATATACAGTACAGTAAGAGCATACTAAATCATGGATGGTGTAGGGACTAAAGCAGTGCAGTATAAAAGACAGTGCAGCAGTGGCGGTAGTGGTTATTAAGTCATGATCACATGTTCAGTATGGAAACAGCCACAGGAAAAAAGCAATTTCTTAGTCTGTTTGTGTGGGCGCTGAAGCACCTGTACCACCTGCCTGATGGGAGGAGGGTAAATAGTCCGTTCTTAGAGTGAGAGGCATTTTGGGAATGTCGTTCACTCTTTGCAGACAGTGTTTTATATGTCCTCTGTGGCTGGTAGTTGATTGGAGATGGATTTCACTACCAGCTGAAGGGCTTTGCAGTCTGAAGAGGTAAAATTGCAGTATCACACTGAGATAGTTAGTGAAGACGCTCTCAGTTGTATAGAGATAAAAGTGTAGAAGTGCACCATTTGGAAAAACTGCGGTTTGTTTGTACGGAAGCCCAGCATCCAGGATCCAGTGTGCTGATGCCAAGCTGTTTCAGCTGCAAGACTAGCTTAGAAGAGCTGACTGTTTTAGAAGAAATTTCAGTATATATTTGAAATTAATACATAAATAATGCTATTAATTATTATGTGTTTAAATAATAATACTTAACGTGTACAATAATAAATCAAAGTAATAAAGAACAAATTAGAACAAAGAAGTATAAGTCCAACCTGGACGATACATCACATCCCCTACACGAGTCACTGATGTCATACAGGAGCATGTTCAGCCACAGACTGAGACTACCAAAGTCTAAAACAGAATGCAATATCATTACTACTCTACATATCTGTGCAATATCATTACTACTCTATATGCAATATCAAATATTATGTTCAATATGTTTCCTGTGTGCAATAACATACATGTAAAAGGAGACAATTTTGCACCTTTCTGTACAGTCAGTGTTTTATATATATATATATATATATATATATATATATATATATATATATATATATATATATATATATATATTTTTTTTTTTTTTTAATTTTATTTATTATATTATTATTATATTTATATCTCTTTTTTTGAAATTATAGTATATTGTATTTTATTTTTAATCTATTTTCTAATTTTCCTCTTATTGTACCGGAATCCTTTGAATATGCAGCCACTGGAGAAACAATTTCCTTCGGGATTAATAAAGACTTCTCTTATCTTATCTCTTATCTCTTACATGACCATTCGTTTCAAGGAACTGTTGCAAAAATACACAGACAAGCTGAAGAATCCAAATCGAAGAATTACCAACAAAGTAAAGATCTTCGACAATCTTTTGCTTTCTGAGCATAGACCTTCAGTCCCATCAGCAGACCTTACTGATTAATTTATGGTTAGTAATAGTAAATAAGTAAATAATATAATTATTAAAAATCAATATAATATTTTTAATAATTACCATGCAGTGTTTTGTTAAGTTTGAGTTCCACAAGACAGAAACGGCACCACTGCTTCGTAATATATTGTACTGCTTCTGGCTGGTGACATTTACAAGCATTATTACACTGTATGAGGAAAAAAACCTGATCAACAAAGCTTGAATTGCTGCAATTTTGTCTGCACACTTCGAGCCAACATTTAGTGAAGCTTTTCTTGTAGAGAAATAATAATAGTAGATCGGCACAGGTTTTTTTGTGTAATGTCTAACAATTTATTGATTTCACACACACCACAGAATTTCTGATTCTATCACTCTCCTCTAGAAAGTTGCCACTTTTTATGAAGCTGATTTTATTATAAATCTATAGGATAGGAGTCCTAGTAGTCTTTAAGCTAGTACTAAAGTCTACTCGTAATGTAAAACTTCAATATAAGTATTATACTCTGTACTTAAAGCAAAAGGTTAGGTAAATTAAACAAGGCTTATTTTCTTAGCATATGCTCCTCTATAAAATAATAATATAACGACTATAATATCTATAATAAAAAAAAACGACTGTAGTAATTATATAAAAAAAGGTCTGATCAAAATTCAGCCCCCCTGTGACCTTTAGATACTGAAGCTGTTGTTGCAGGATTTATGGAGTCATTTACTCGTTTCACTGTTCAGGAGCTTTCTAATGAGGCAGAGTTATTACACAATCTGTAAACAGAAACACACAAAGCATCACATAGTCCACTGAATATTGCATAAGAGAGCAGGGCCTTTAGCAAAATAATGCATAACTACACATCTGAGTAAGAGTGAGGGTTGGATTCTCATTAGAATTTGGGTTTCATGAGCTTGTCAGACCTGGTTATTAGGCGTGTGCTCTTATAGTACAGCAATTAATTAAAAGGTTGATTCGTTTTCTATAAAAGCCGCTCTAACAGGATTTCTGGCTGTAAGCTTTATATTGATGTGCTTGTTTTATTGTGATTTTGTTTCCATAGTAACAGTTACTCACTCACTCATCATCTATACCGCTTAATCCTGTATTCAGGGTCACGGGGGGCCTGGAGCCTATCCCAGGAGACTTAGGGCACATGGCAGGGTGCCAATCCATCGCAGTGCACAGACACACACACATACACTCACTACGGGCAATTTGGGAACGCCAATTAGCCTAACCTACATGCCTTTGGGAGGAAACCGGAGTACCCGGAGGAAACCCACCAAGCACGGGGAGAACATGCAAACTCCATGCACACAGAGACGGGAATCGAGTCTGGCCAGGGATTGAACCCGGACCAGTGCAAGGCGACAGTGCTAACCACAACACCACCGTGCCGCCCTAGTAACAGTTAATACATGTTTATATTTGTAAAGGGGACGCCGTTTACTTTAGAGTTTTACATTATATTTATATTACTGCATTTAGAAACACACTTGTCCAGTGCGATTTATAGTTTTGATTTCGTTATACAACTAAGCAGTTGAGGATTAATGGTCTAAGACTATAGACTATAGACTAAGTTCTATATGTAATGGAGTTTTACATAAGTAAACTTTTTGGAGTGAATCCCCAATTTCAGCACCGGTCTTCAGGACCGGAGATATATTTGAATCATTATTACTTTCAAGAAAGAGAAAAAATGAAAGGGAAAAATATGGGATCTCACTTTTTCGGCTAAATAAAGTTAAAAAAAAAAAGTGCTCAAGGGCTTGTTTATTACCATTTATTTTCCCTATGTTAAAACCTCTTAGGTCATTTTTGCTCAGCTTTATAAATAAGGTATGCAATGGAAAAACACGGTAAGCATGACAGAAGCCTTCACCATTTGACATGATTGCATGAAACACTGACCAGTACATAGAGATATTTTACCTGGCAAAATGCCCTCCCTGTTGTCACTCAGCCTTTCAGACGGGTGTCCCTTTCACAGGAGCCTCATGTCGTACCGGTGTGCATGGAATGGAGCATTTGACATGGCAGACGAGTGACAAAACCTGCTGGCAAGCGAACACAAGCCCTCCATCCAACACAACACCTATTCCTCTTCCAGACAAAAAAATATTCTGACCTGCAACACATGAAAAGATTCACCAGAGAATCGACCATATTTTTCAAACCTCCCACACAAGGGAAACGCAGATGAGGAGAATTACTCCGATGTCTCTGATAGATGATGATCTGATGACAGGGCAAGGAAGTGATTAATCAAAACATAAAATTGATAAATTATTATTATTATTTTAAAATCTTGAATAGATCAATAATATTAGTAACCATTTAGCTTTCAGCAGCAACAGTAGTTACTGTTAAAAAATGATTTTTGTCTGATTTTCAAATTAAGTTGTTTTTTATTCATGTTATTTCATTTTATTTCTTAAATATATTTTTTTCAATGCTTCAAAGCTTTGCATAACTGTTGCATTGGCTGATAATATTAGATAGATACAAATTTGCTATTGGCATTGAGCAATGCAGGTGGCCACGCAAAATGACATAACATACAACATAACATGCATCTCATTTTTATTCTTTTTTTTTATAAATCATTTTATAAATCACCGTAAAAAGGGACCTTGCTAATATACGCTATACGCTATAACAGGAATGCTCAAACATTTTTCATGGATGATCCACAATATTAAATGTAACTAGAACTGGATAAAAAGGAGGAGAGGTGTTTCTTTGATTGTTTGCAATGTAATTATTGGCAAATTGGCAATGCATAGGAGGAATAAATTAAATTAAATCAAAGCCCATTACAGTGCAAACATGTACACATAAAATCAATATCTAAGATCTTTCTAATGAAACACATTCCTAATCATGAGACCTTGGGTAAAACAGGGCCATAGCACCAGAGTGTATTAAAGTGCATAAAAAAGTATTGTAAACAGCACAGCATGTCACTGTAAACATGTACTGACAGTGTGTGGTTTAGGCAGATGTTACACTTCCATTCAGTATTTCAATGCAAAGCAGCTTTTTTTTATGTCCAAATGTGCCAGTTTTTAATGTTGGATATGGAGTTGGATGGGGGATTCGAGAGCAGATGAGTAGGAACACTTTCGGGGGGGGGGCATGGTTCATTGATAATTCTGATTCCCTGGGGAGAAAAGCTATTTAGCATCCTGCCGGATCTATCATGGATGCTCTGATACCTCTTCCCTGAAGACAAGAGAGAAAACAAACTGTAGAAAGGGTGATGAGGTTACTTGATGATGCCGGAGGCTCTGCAAATAAAGTGTTGATGGAAAATCTCCACCAGAGAATGGAACGGGACATCGATGATCCTGCAGGCATCTTTACTATCATGTTTAGATGTTGTTGTTTGGCCCTCTTGCAGGTGCAAAACCAGGAGGTAAGGCCATAGGACAGGATGCTTTCTACAGTGCTCCTGTAGAATGTGGTAATGTGTACTGTAGGAAGACCTGCCTACTGAGCCTCCAAAGGGGTGAAACCACTGTTGGGGCTTTTAATGATGACTAAAGTGTTAATGCCCCAGGAACCTGATAGTACCCTGGTGACCCTCTCCACAACTACACCACTGAAGATCAGTGGTTTGTAATAATGCCTGCTGTCCCTCCTAAAGTCCACCACTAGTCCATCTCCTTAGTTTTACTTAAATGGAGGTAGAGACTATGCAATGTGCACCATTCTGTCAGCTGCTCCAAATCCATCCGGTATGCAGAGGTATAATTATCACTGTTATATCCTTAGCAAATTTAATGACATGATCTGGCAGTGCAGTCAGGGCTAAGCAGAGTGAACATCAGGAGACTCCTTGACTCTGTGACAAGAAATCCTGGACATCCGCCTACAGCGGCCTGTTAAGGAATGATGGTACAGTGGTACGTACCTCAGCACCTGAATGCCCGACGTCATGAATTTTCACCTTAAGAACTGTAATTTTGCAAGACATTTGACTCGGCATACAAAAGCATTTTTGGCATACCAGTGAAGGAACCGAGCTAAACCGAATGATGACCGGGAGCCGTGCATCAGTTGAGAGCCAAGCCAAGTGAGTTTACATATTTTTAATTTTTTTTATTTCATGAAGATTAATGAAGAGTACCATATGGGTCCCAAGAATATTAGCAAGGGCAGTAACAAAAAGAAAATGGAGTTTTTTTAAAACAGCCAGTGCCAAGAGGAATCATACTGTAAATTAAGCTTATGTGAGGTTTAATATCTATTTATTTCATAATTTTCTTAATTTACACATCTTTTCAAAATGTATGTATTGTTTTTATATGTAAAAATATGATTATAATGCTGGACATTGGTAATATCGATCATATCATTTGGGTGGCTGGAACGGATTATCTGCATTTACATTATTTCCTATGGGGAAATGTGTTTCACAATATGTATTTTGCCTCAAGGTCTCACTGTATTAAACACTGTGCTAAAGTCAATGAAAACAATCCTCATGGAGGTGTTCTTTCTCTTTAAATGTGATACTGTCTCTTTGCCTTTATGAATCTGCATGCTGCAGCGTCCCCAGATTTAAACGCTGCATTTCGGACTCTCAGCAGTGAATGGACGTCTACAGTAAGCCATGGTTTCAATGCTGACAATCTCAGCATATTCCAGTGATGTTACGTGTGTTGCTGTTTATTTGAAAGCTTCGAACATTTAATGATCCCCAAAAGAACCTTTAAGGAACATTTTCCTTACAACACTGCCTAACTGTGACAGTGTGTTGTAGAAGCTCTGTAACGGTAATTATTCTATTATTAATAACTAGAAGCCCACGGGCATTTAAAATTGCGCTCAACTGATTTGGTTAAAAGAGGGTCCTCTAACAGTGCCTTAAGGTTCATGAAGGTTCTCAAGTTTTTAAATGGTGTAGACTTGAAATTTGTCTTATGCTCTATGTAAAAAAAAAAAAAATGCTTAAGGGTTCCCTTAGAAAGGCAACACAGAAGATCCCTTAAATTAAGGGTGCTAAACTGACATTTGAAATAATTTTTCACATAATATACAAGTAATTACTTTTTTAAAGAAAGAAAGAATCAGCCACAGGTGTAGTCTCTTTGTATGTTCTTGTGCTACAGGTTTTTTTTGTGTGTGTGTATGTGTGTGTCTGTGTGTTAGCACTTGACCGATGGCTGATGTTCAAGAGCATCTATGAAGAACGCACTTCCTGTGCTGATGTACACTAATTTTACTGCACCAGAGGGAATGGCACACAGATGGAAGATGGCATATTGTGATGTGATTTTAGCCTCTATATAAGATGAACAGCAATGACTTTTGAAAAAGAAGAAAACTGGTTTAAGTTTAAGTGACTTGACATTTTCCAAAATCACAAAGAAAGCAAGACTCACACATGAATGTATAGTAAATCCAGATGCCACTGAAGAATGAATGTTAAATATACTTTGTTCTTCTCTGAGTTTCATCAAGAACCTGGATGCTGTGTGTTCAGACTGCTGTGGATGCTATTAAAATAATCAGGAAACTATAGAAAAGAGAAATAGCATATGGCCACCTGCTGTTAACAAGAATGAAGCAGGGAATTCCGAGTTGTTGTGTCATGAAGATGGTAATTGTTGACTTTCAATCTGTCTATACATCAAAAACATCTGGTATTTATATTCACTGTGGAAGCAGTTTGTATATCAGCAAATCTACCAAAAGGCTTCATATTAGGGTAACATACTGTATAGAGGGAGAAAAAGAGATGTAGGTATGATGAATTAAATACAGAACTCTGGTGTGAAGTGGAGAAATATGAGAAGTTCTTTCTCTATTTTTAATCTTCCTCTAATTAGACTTTGGCGTAATTTTTAGCCCCATGACCGCGCATCTCCAGGGCCGCCGGTTTGATTCCTACCTTGGGGCTGTGAGCTTTAATCTTCTCTCCGAGTGGGTTTCCTCCGGGTACTCCAGTTTTCTTTCCGCAGTCCAAAACCATGCTGGCTAGGCTAATTGACCTTTCCAAATTGGCCGTAGGAGATGTGTTTGTGACCTCCAACGGCTTGGCATCATGTTCCTTTGGTCCTGGGACCCTGAACAGAATAAGCAGTATAGGGAATGAGTGAGATGGAGTAATTAGACTTCAACTTCTTTCATTTTCTTTCTTCCTTCGTTCTTTCCGTCCTTCGTTCATTCATTTCCTCCTGCTTTTTTTTTGTTGTTGCTCGATTCATGTGACATTTTGCTCAGATTCATTATTAATCACTATTCGGTAGTGTATTATCGACTTGTCAAGTTGATTAACTCTTAGCCTTAATTTCGAAAGTAATAAAGCATGCGGAGGTTTTACTACACCAACAATATTTAATAAATAACAGTTTGAATCTGTTTGTCATAAGGCTTAGATGACGCAGGGTGTCAGCAATCTAGGGCAGAATTTCGAATCAATTAATTGTAGTAAAATATACATATACATACAGTATGTAAAAGGCACATGAGGCCAAAATAATTTTTGAGTGTGCTACGCAAACAATAAACATTTTTTTATTATATTATTATTACGTATTTTTTATTAGTCATTATAAGGAGCTCAGTGGTTGGTTTCTTGCCTGCAATGTGTAAAGCCCGGGTTTGTTTCCAAACCAAAGGCAGCTGTCAGGAAGGGCATCCGGTGTAAACCCTGTGCCAAAATCTATGCGTCGGGCTGTGACGACCTCTTGACAAGAGCAGCCAAAGAACCAAGAACAGCAGAAAGGTATTAGAATGAGTTCATTTATATAAACCTGTAAAAACACTTGGATTTTTTCGCCTGAGCTGCTCTTTTAGAAGATTTTCCATCTGATCAGTATCAGACATAGCAGTGATGTGATCTATTTATATTTAATCACAAATTTCAAACTCATTTCCTTAATTTTTTTAATTTATTATTTTTGGATTCTGTGAAGCTGCCTTACAATAATTAATGTTGTTAAAAGTGCTAAATAAATAAAACTGAATTGAATGAAATGTGGTAAAAATGTATTTTAATCCTTACAGGAATACTGAAACATAAGGAACTAAGGCTGAACTGTAAAATAAAGCATTTGTTTTAATACTGGTAACATAGATGCAGAAATGTAGCCTTGATATTGGGTATAAAATAATATTTTCCTATGTAATATGGGTAACATTTTTGCTGGTGGCATGGTGGCTCAGTGGTTGCACCTACCTCTAGCGGTTGGAGGTTTTAATTTTGCCTCTGGTTATTTGGGTGTGGAGTTTGTTCTCCCCATAACTTGTGATTTCCTCCGGTTTACTTCGACATGCAGTCTAGCATGATTGGCATTCCCAAAATGTAATTTTATGTTTGATGGGGTACCTTACACAGGATACGTGATATAGATGTTGGATAGATGGATATTTATGCTTTGCTATTGTCCTGGTTGTTGCAGTGCAGAACAAAAGAGAGAAAAATAATGATGGACGAAAAAAAAACAAAAAACCCACAGCTTCTGCACAATTCCTTTTACCTGTGTTTAGACCGGCTGGCATGTTGGTTATTATACCTACAGTATAAATAGTATGTACTTTACATATCTTTTAGATATTGTCATTAGATAAGTTCCCCATTATGAAGACAGCAAACATTTCTCAATGGCCAATATGTCCAGATCAAAAGATGAGCTGGAAATGATCTAGCAATTGGGTTACACTTACAGGCAGCCCGTTCTTAGCCTGTGGTGTTTAGATCTGTAGATGTCTGGATACATGGCAGAAATGTTTATCCATTAATCTGTGATAAGATTAGGAGACTCTAAGATTAGAGTACATCATGTTCATTTTAAAATTAGATTTGAAAAAGCTGGAGTGAAGTTAAAGTTCCTATTAGAGTTCAGAGAGACTAAATCTAAGAGCTGACAAGCATGGAGCAGATGGATGAGATCACACTCATGTGTGCACATGTTCAGTTTTGTTGCTTTGAGCACTAGTTTCCATATTTTTACCATGAAGATTGAGTTAGAGTCCGTGATGCAGAACGCAAGCTTGTGCTCACACTAACAAGCAACAAAGCGATGGATGATCGTTTGTGAGTGTATGTGAGCCACAATTTCAGAATTGCTCTATGCAAATTAAGTATGACGAATCCAAGAAACAGGCTTGAATGAATTCTCTAACCAGTTCTGGAGCCCCTGTGGTCCAAGTTTCCTTCAAGCAGAAAGTTGAGATTATTATTATTATTATTATTATTATTATTATTATTATTTATGAAACAGCATCATGTTAGGTGAACAGAATTATTTTCCCAGAGCTCCACTTCCCAAGATTTTTTCTGGACTGTTTGGACCCAACGGCTGCGTTCCATTCCAGAGTGTACTTTAAAGTATGCTCCCTGTGCAGGGGATATCTATTAAGGGAACTTCCCACAACAAAATTCCACCATTTGGAACACCCTGCTAAGGTCACCAGCACAGACATCACTTCCTCCATGCATTACACTGGTAACTCGGATACCTGTTGAGGCTACTGTGGAAATTTTATACTACTGAAATGAAATATTGACTATTTGTTGAAACAAAAATTAATGCTATTACAAAATACTTTACTGTATATACTTGTGAAAAAATGTTTTGATTAATTTACAAGATGTACAGAGAAATTATTATTATTTTTTTTTACAGATTACTAGGCTATATAATAGTAAAAATACATTGATTAAATAGATTTTTGTTAAATTAAAATATTACAAATTCTTTTATTGTCAATGTTAATATTATGCCATCCTCAATGATAATGATAAGAAATATATAAATCCCTTTTTCAACAAAGTGATGCACCATTGTTCATTTGTTCCCTATGAATTGAGCAGTTTCATTCGCTGTGGTTTGGAATCATACTTAACATGGCTGAACACCATTTGCAGTGCACTGAACGACTTGTCAATTGGAACACAGCTAAACTCCCAGCACACACACTCACTGTCACCTGATTACTGATCACACACCTGAGTTCAATTCATACTCACATTATATAAGGACTCTCATTCTGCACATTATTCTACTGCATTGTCACCAGTCATTATTAATCCTTATCTTTATCTGTAGTTCATTATGTGACCTTCTGTTGGATTACATCAGTTTTGAATTTGCCTACTTCACCTGATCCAAGCCTGTTTTGCAGACTAAGGTTCCACATGAACATGTGATCTGACCTTACTGTTGGATTTGACTGTTTGATTGAACGTTTGATTGTGAGTAATCCCTTCTGCAACTGCATCCTCCAAACATTATATATTAATATGATATATGGTTTATATTAATGTGATCATTCTAATATGCTTAGTGTAGTTATAACTTAAAATATTTCTATTGTAAGACTCATGTAAAATGTATATGTAAAATAATAATAATAATAATATTCTATTTATACAGTATGTGCTTTTACAGTCACTCTTTGTGATTTTTGTTTCTCATTAACATGAAAACCTGCATTTTATTTGTTTTAATTAACTTTAGAAAGAAAAAAGAGTGAATACTGACTAGCGAGGGAACTGTTTAAAGAGGTTATGATAGTTTTTAACGGAGTATAGCATTAAACCCAAGGTTCAGAAACAACGTGTGCTATGGATTGAAGCATTAAAAATGCAAACTTTTACAAATATGAAGAAACAAAATTTAAAAATCATTGGTGTGTCTGAGTGCAGTCAGCTTGCTTTTTTTTTTTTTTTTTTTTAAATCTGGTAATAGTCTGATTGGTACACGCCCAAAAAAGACATTAAGTGACACAAGGAACTGGAATTCTGCTAACATGAACATAAGGTTCATTTCTCATGCAGAAACCAAAATTGCATTTTTATGCCAGAGGACACAAGGTCAAAACTCCATTCAGCTCTAGCACAGACATGGACTCTAATCCGTAATGCGTTACATGTGCTCTGCTTGTCCAGACCTCTGTGTGCTCTGGGCAGTAACTATGCTATTTCACCAAGCAGCAAAGAGCCACTTTTGTTAATACCCATAGCTTCAGGGTGGGTCTGTAGAGCACATGAGCTCCGTGTTTGTGCGCTTCATTACATCACCTCTGTCACCACGGGCACAGTGTACTCGATGTCCACCGCTAATCACTGGTGGAAATGAAATTTTTCAGTAAAATGGGCATATTAATGTGAGCATGTATTATTAATAATGAAATAATGCTTAGGACAAGACTTCACCCCTTCCTTTCTGTACAGAGTGATTGTCTGTCATTATTGTGAATTAACGTGAATGTTTTGTTATAGTCTTGTAATTTTACATGTGAATACAATAAAAAAAAATCACAATGATTATTCAGTAAACTCAATTTATTGATTTGTTTGTTTAAATAAATCATATTTACAACTATATACAAATAGAAGCCATATGTACGAGACGGCCATTGCTCATCTGAATACAGCGACCAACCTGATTGGGTAAATGTTTGGTCCATTCCCTAAATACAGGTCAGATTTGGGCTTTAAAGCAATGTCTGTAGTGATCCTTAATACGGAACTTAGAAGTTATCCTATATACACATTATCTTAATAAGTAATAACAAGTTTCATTAATCATCACATAACACATCGCATGACATTTTAGACATGTGGACATTATACATTGGTATCACACACTAGCAGCTAAGCAGCGAATCCTGTTGCTATGCAGGTGGTCATGAACTGGAACGCCAAATGCTGATCACAAATTTCCACGCTCCAAAATCTAGTGGAAAGCTTTCCCATAAGATTTGGGGCAGTTATAACAGCTGGCAGGTGGGAGGAAAGGGGGGGGGGGGGGTGTTGGCGGTTTGGAAACATACAAATGAATGGCGGGTGTCCACAAACCTTTGGCCATATATTGCATTTCATCCCTGGGAAAAAAAACAAACACTATAGTAACAACAATAACTGTACACAAAACTGAATACAGTTAAACAGCTCAACTGTATAGCACCGCTTATATACTGGAGCAATTTCACTGTTTACAGTTTATCCAATCACATGGTTTTATTGAACGTTTTTGCTGAAGCGAGATCGACATTTTAGCAGGAGGGCTAGATGCAGAAGAAACGGAAGAGTGTTCACAGACTTTCTTAAATTTTTCATTTTACAAGTGGCACTCAAGTCAAACCTGGACATGTGATGACATTTTCTCATTTGATATTTATAAAAAGACTTCAAGCACGGTACGGAGGTGAGCCGCAGTAAAACATTTGAATATTGCAAACGTTTTAAAGAAGGCCATACGTCTGTGAATAAGAGCCCACTGCTGTCGTACTGTGAACATTCAGTGAGTGGAATGCCCAATCCTTACGAATCGACAGATAACCTGTTGGCAACTGGAGTCTGTGGGAACTGTACACACAATCATTCACCAACAGCACTAACACATTACAGGACCTCGGCTGGGAGTTATTGCCGCATCCCAGTTTAACTTGAACGCCTCACTTGTATGATTAGCAAACTACTTTTCAAAAACAAAAAGTGGCATGTATGTAAATGGAATGAATGAAGTGTGTATGTGGTTAATTTCTCCCATGCAGCTCTCATCTAGACTGTTGTGTCTGTGGTAGAAAATAGTGCATGAAGCACCATACAAAAAAACATAACTTTGATTTATCTAGCGGTCACCGCAATGTAGTCATGTGAGTTCCTAATCTGGATCCTTGTAAACAATGAATTGTTTTTATGTTACAATGTTTAGTAAAATAGCCAGTAGTATATACTCAGTAAAAGAGCTTTTGTAGAACGAATGATTGAATGTTTATACTGCTTATACCATAAAATGTACCAAGCATAGAAAGTAAACAGCAAGTTTTTGAAATTTTGAAGTATTTACAGGTATAATATGAGGTCGCAATATACACATACGTTAGTCACAGTTACCTGAATTACAGGCAACCATTCAAACAACCCGTGCAAACATTTACACTACAGGACAGAAAAAGTGAACAATTAAAGTAAACTTATTTCTCTTTGAGCTGCATTAGAGCAAAATACACTGGATGGCCATAAGCAGCGGTAACATTACATCCAAATACTTTGCATATGTTCATTATGTAAATATCCGAAAAGACAACGCATTTCATTATGTCTTTTCGGCTACTATTTCAATATTCAAATGAGGAGCCAAAAAAACTCTAATTAAAAGACAGATAAATATGGATACACTGGAACATACATTCATTTAGTCATTTTAAAGCAGTTTATCTAGAATAAGCATCAAGCATCATGTAAACATTGAAATTAATGAATCCATAGTTGACCAAAGTGGCAATAAAGTGAGTCCTCAACTGTCTGTATCTACGGCATGATTTGGGTTGGAGTGACTGTGATTGTTCAGATCGTCTGTGCTCGGACTACACTTGTGTAACGAGTCAACTGGGACACACTGGGCGCCTTTATGAGAACAATCTTGTGCCGTTGCCTGGTTGGTCTTGTGCGAATCCCTCAATGAGTCAGAGGCATTTGTGGGTGTGCAGGCAGCAGGTAGTTTGCTCAGCAGAGTGTTTCTCCTCAGGCTACTGTCTGAATCATTACGGATGTCATACCCGAGCTTCCGACAACATGGAAAGCAGCGCAGGAAGTCGTAAAGAAGGTGACCACTGAACAGCATGTAGATCCAAGGATTACAGCAGCTGTTCAGGCTGGCAAGTAATGCAGATAGGGTCACCGCTGCATTCTCTGAATCTGAGAAAGAACAGTATTGAGAAAATGGGGGGAATGAAGAAGGAAGGAAATACACATCAAATCAATATTTTTGTTCCAAATGCCACCTGATGCAGCCAAATTTGTGCTAACCCAATTTTCTTTATGTGTAAACCTCAGCAAATAAAATGAAAACCTGGGCATATACCCTAATATGATGATCATAAGAAAAAGAACCTCTTATGTTTGGACCCTGGATATGGTATCCATTAGATAGGCGATTCATCATTTACTATACTGACACTTCATCCTTCCCTGTCAGTAACATGCACCAAAACCAAATCTTTCTTCTACATCACCATCTTGACCAAGTTCTCTGTGGTTCTGGGCTTTCTGTGGATGCAGACCCACGACCCCCACATTTCTTGAAAGGAGCAGGTAATCACTGCTTGGTCAGTGTACTCCCATGCCAAGTGTCTCCTTGATCACTCCAACAATAAGGCCTCAACCATTATTGAAAACCTGGTGCATTTGAAAATTTCTCCAGAATAGCGTGTTTTGTGAGGAGTTCAGCCAATGCCAGTGGGTTCCCACCACATCGACCCCCAGTGCTATGTAGTTGAGTTACTAGTGGGTGCCACATCCCATTGCTTCTGTATTTACTCCTTATCCACCAAAGATGAGAAGGTCCCAAACAGGGTTACATACACCCAGCATCTCCCCAACATCAGCCAAGATCTTCTTCATGACGAAAAACAATGGGGGCTGCCTATGGCCAGGTATCACCAGTCATTGTCTGAACCAAGTTAAAATATCAAATATCATTCTGGAACAACTATGAGTTGCCAAGATCTTCACTAAATCTAACCTGAAAAGCACCTACAGTACCACCCTGTGTGTATTTGTGAAGGGCCTGATGTAAGAGAGCCATCAGCACCACCACTGGCTGCTTCGAGTACAGCGTAATACCATATGGGCATATCTTCAGGGCCAGCAGTCTTACTTTATAATAAAATATATTGGAAATGTCTGGTTGTTTCAGTGGTCACACTGGACAGTGAGACGTCCCCAGTAAAAGATCTGCAGCATTTCTGGGCTTTGCCAACTTCTATTAATGCTCCATAAGGCTTTTGTATCATAGCAAAATATCTCCACTGAGTGGCCTTATTAAAAATGCAGAGTTGAAGTGGAACCCCTCATCAGATCAAACATACACGAGACTCAAATAATCTTTCACTATAGTGCTCATATTAAAAAACCCTGACCTCTTGACTCTATACGTAGATGTGGTAGATGCCACACAAACAGATGCTAGGCCTGTTCCCTCACAGTTTGAAAAGAAGCCCAAGCTCCAACCAGTGGCTTTCATTGTGAGGAAGCTGGCCCATATTGGAAGGAACTATGGTAACAGGGATCTTCTAGCTGTAAAAATAGTTTTGAAGGAATGGCGTCACTGGTTGGAGGGGGTCTTTCACCCTTTCAGGATTTACACAGATCACAAGAACTTAGAGTACATCAGATTACTACCAGACGTGCTTCTTCACCCGCTTTGATTTCACTCTCTCATCGTCCACCAAGAACATTAAAGCAGACTTCTTTTCTCACATTCATGCAGAGATCTGATATCTTTCCCCAGCATGCCATTAGACTTCAAACAGCTGCACTTGTGTTCAATCACGTGTGCACGTACGTTGTCATTCCTGAAGACACAGTAAGATACTGTAGAGCATAATTAACATCTTATGTCCCTTCAATGTTCTCCAACTGATGTCATTAAGCTGGACCTACCATACCACAGCTGTGTAGGACCAGTCACATCTGTCACTCAACCCGTCATAGATGACATTCTCCCTTTTACCCCCAGCGTCCCTGGACATTGAAGGTGGCAGTCTATGAGGGGTGGAGCTTATATTGTCAGTCAGTGTCAAGCTTGGGGTGCAGAAAGAGGAAGCTGGAATACCTCATTAAATGGACCAGATAAAATATTCCAGGTCCCAGCTTATAATGTACTCTATCCCCGACTTTGCAAAAGAAATTCTGCTTCCAAAGTAGCTCTGTAATGTCTACACTGAAATGGATGTCAAATTACAACAGCCAGATGGCAAGAGATAACTACAAACATGCCTGAACAGGACTACAACACCCAACCACCACTCTCGAAATTTACACAAATAAGAACTTTTCATTAACACTTTTATTGTCAATGAGATGCTGATGGTTTATAAAATATATCTGTTGTTCCCAAGTCTGTTCTTTGGTAGACTGTTTCATGTTCTGGTTTTTTTTTTTTGGTGTTGGCCATTGTCTGTTTCCTGTTTCTGAGTTTTACCCAACATAATGGATTTGTCTGCAAGTTTTATAAAGCTGGATTGTGACTGCACCTGCGTCCGTGCCTGCATATGTGACAGTATGAACGAGTATCAACCACTGAGTGATTTTTACTAGAGAAACCTAAATCCAATTCCAGTCTTTAAACATCAAGCAGCTCTAATCGCTCTTTGTCATGACATTAGAAAAGCAGCTGTTCAATCATAGACGATTATCGTGCAGGTGGTGCTACAAAAAAAGAAAAGAAAAACTGAATTTTATATGTTAAATTGGCTAGTATTTGTATTGCACTTAACATAATCTGACATTTAAAAAAAAACTGCTGAGCAAACATTCTGTGATGTACAGCCGTCTAGGTGAAGAAAAAAGGAAAAACAAGTTTTCATCTCAGCCTGAGCTCAGACGAGACATGACTTTATCATATTCTGTTGTCTCTTTAAGGCCAGGGAAACCTGTTGTCAGGTGGCCAAAAAGGTACAGATGACCATAGCACAAGTCCCAATGTGGGCCATACCGAGGCCTATGGTTGACCCTTAATTGGATGAATACAATTCTGAGAACAATTTACTTGTATTTACATATTAAATAAATTCGTTATTGTTAAAATACACATTAACTAATTTGAACTTGATACTCCATCTGGTGCAGCTGAAACACTTGGCCAATCACATTGCCAGTGACTTTGGCTGGAAGTGAACGCACATTCAGCCAAATGAAACTATATGCACACTATACTTAAAAACTATGTGGACTCCACAATGGGCCAGGAAACACTCAGTAAGATCTCCATTCACTCCAAAGAGAGAAAACCCATCCAAAGTCTGAACTTTGAGAACATCAGAGACTTTTCTATTGGACTTGCATTTGGATCTAAACACTAGTCAGCAAAACAATATAGGTAATAGCATACAGCTGTAAATATACTGTAGATAGAATAACAAACTACGGATGTGGGTAAGGTGTTGTTTATATGATGATCATAATTTCAGTGTACGGTCATATACTCTGTACAGTATTTTAATTCTGTAACCAATCTGACCAGTATTGGTTTTTTTTTCTTTCTTTATTAAAAATAGTAAGTTTTTACATTTATTTATCCATGTATGATTTTATATTATGATTTAATACTTTGTGGTCATTTATTAAATTCATTCTTTCTTCTAATCATTTATTGGAGGCTATTTTTTTTACCCGTTGTTTTATTTGAAGGGTAAAGGAGGAATATAACTTTCACATATTTTTTTTTCTTTGTGTTTTTAAATAACTATCTTTAAAAATATATTAAATAAATACACTCAACAGAGCATACCCTGGGAGGGCCTACAACAAAGTGGATTTGTAAAAGAAAAAAAAAACTACCATGCTAGATAAATAACTAGATAAATAAAAACAGTATATAGTCACTCATTTCAAACAACCAAACAAAGTTAAATTTATGAATCCATTGTCAGTTTTTTTTTTTTTGTCTGTCATTTTTAGACACCAGATGCACCACATTAAGACAGATGGCACCATCAAGTACAACCTTTTACCAAATAATTTAGTAAATAAAATTTATATTTGACAATTTAAATGTCAAATGTAAGCAGATAAAATGCAAAGAAAAGTTGTCATAAAAGTTATGAACAACACGTCTGTGAAGTTTTATGGCGAATCTGTAGATGTGCGTCGTGATCTCGTTGCGCACGTGGACACTCACCGTCCCAGGAGAAATTCTTGTCCCACACCGACCACATCTGCACGATGAAGAACGGGGCCCAGCACACGATGTAGGCGAGCACGATGACGAAGGTCATTTTGACGGTGCGGAGCTTGGCGCGCGAGATGGTGCTCACGCTGCTCACCGACGCCTTGCCGATCAGCGCGCTCGCGCCGTGCGCCGCGCCGCTCTTCGTCTTGCACTTGACGTTCTTCCAGATGCTGCGGCAGATAAATCCGTAGCACATGACGAGCACGGTGACTGGGATGAGAAAGATGCCCACCGTGATCCAGGTGATGTAGGCGCGCACGCCCCACGGCTCGATGAAGTGGCCCCAGCAGTCGTACACGTCCGAGCCTTTCTCGATCTCGCTGAGGGAGAAGATGAAGTACTGCGGGGTGCTGAGCACCACGCTGCACAGCCACGTGCAGGCGATCATGAGGCGCGCGCGGCGCGTGGCTCCCTGCAGGCTCCGTAACGGGTGGCAGATGGCGATGTAGCGGTCCACCGTCAGCATCACCAGCATGTAGGTGGAGGCGAACATGCCGAGCACCTGGAGGTGCTTCACCACGCGGCACAGGATGTCGGGTCCGTTGAAGCGGAATGTGATCTCCCAGCAGAGCTGGGGCAGAACCTGGAAGAAGGCCACCACCAGGTCGGCGAGGCTCAGGTGTTTAATGAACAGGTGCACGCGTGAGCTCTTCTTGGCGGCGTTGCGCACGGCCAGTAGCACGCTAATGTTCCCCGCCACGGCCGCCAAGAACGTCAAGCTCAGCACCGTGATCTCCAGCTTGGCCACTTCTTCGTTACGGCCAAAAGGATCACCGCTGCTGTTCGTCACCAGGCTCGAGTTCACAGCCGAGTGCGCATCCGAGGCGCTCAGGCACAGTGTCCGGTTAGCGTGCGTGCCGTTCCCATGCGGACCGAGTTCCGGCGCTGGGGCACACATCCCTGGTCCCGGGTGCGCCATACGGTCACTCCTGCGTAATGCCTACTATTTAACAGAAGGGACTGCGCTAACGTCTTCTGCGTCTTGGACGCGCGCGAAAGGCACAAGAGCGCGCACAGATCACATTCTCTGCCATGTGCTCGGTGCCATCGTCCTCATATCGCAGGTTCTAAACCCAACCCCCTGTGAGTCTCTGGTTAAAAAGGGCAAGCCTTACAGGTCCGCCCTTCCTTCCCCTCCCCAGATGCCCAGGAGCTAATCATCACTGAAAAGAACATCCTAGACAGACGAATATGTTTTAAGTTTACCACTGAGCATTTATTTATCACAGCATCACTATCTTTCAGCCTTTTTTTTTTTTTTTTGGTTGGTATGTTCTGGGATGAGTACTGATTTTACATTTGTGACACTTTAAAACCTATTTTAAATTTGTTGTGTATGTCAGCTTGGAGATAAATAAACTGCTCGCTGCACGTCTATTTCAAGCTCAGTGGAAAAATTGTTATGAAATGCTGGCCGTAGAAGACAAGCAACAGGTGTGTGTGTGTGTGTGTGTGTGTGTGTGTGTGTGTGTGTGTTTGGAAAGAAATATGGCAATGTCGATCTGGACAGTGTTTGGTCCTCACAAATGGGCACTTTTTATATTTAAAAAAAATGCTATAATGTATAATAATGTTACAGTTAGCTGAAACCTTTTATCTTATCATTTTTTATTGATCTTATTATTATCTCATTATTATCTTATCTTATTCATTTTATTTGGTTCTCATTCAGATAAAAAATAAATAAATAAATACCAAATGTACCCAAGAGGATAGAAATATAGTTATGTGTAGGGTACTTCGAAGTATTTCATAAAGATAGTGGAACCTGTGTGTGTGTGTGGAGTGAGAGAGAATAGAATGTTGATTTGGACAGTGTTTGGTCCTCAAAAATGGTTAGTTTTAGTTTTTATTAAAACTGCTAAAATGTATAAAATTTGTGTTACAGTTAAGTAAAACCTGTGTGTTTGTGTGTATGTGCATAATTTATACTATTAGTAACTTTATAGCTTATTTATTTAATTTAATATCTGGGTGAGGACTAAATGTACCCATAAGGATAGGAATATCTGATAGCTTTGACTTTGTGTGGACATTTGTCTCACGCCCTCAATAAGAAAAAAAAGCCTATATTTTATAAAATACTTAAAACAATTATTTTGGCAAGAATTTCAATGTATAAAATGTATAAAATTAATGTTAGAAGTAGGTGATGTGTGTGTGTGTGTGTGTGTGTGTGTGTGTGTGTGTGTGTGTGTGTGTGTGTGTGTGTGTGTGTGTGTGTGTGCGCGCGCGCGCACATGTGCATACTGTATCTTATTATTATCGTATAATTGTATTTTTTTTTTTTATCTGAATGAGAACCAAATGTACCCAACAGGATTGGAATATTTGATAGCTTTGATCCTGTGGGGAATTTTTTTCTTGCCTCCTTCAAGGATATATATTTTTCTTTTATTAAAAGATATGAGCCAACATATCCTCCCAAGAACAGTAAAAAAAATTTGTGTGTGTGTGTGTTCGCAATTGGAATGCGTCACCGAAAAGCATGATGACTTGAGCACTGCTGGAAATCTTTTGCAGGTCCTCACAAAAATGGTTATGGGTAGGGTGCTTCATGTATTTCATGAAGATAAGCACTCAATACTTGGAAGATGTGTGTGCATGTGTTTTAAAGAGCACTCAACTCTTCACACATCAAGCAGGTGTAGTAGCCTGATGTAACTTCAGATGAATAAAGGTAGAAATGAGGACTCTTCACTCTGCTCTTCCTTTCTGCTCCTCCTGGGAAGCAATAAAGGTTTCATATCCATCTATAGAACAGACAGTAGATAGATTTATTGATCAAAAACAACTGCAGGTTACATACTGGATAAAATTCAATCTAAACAAACAAGCAAATAAACAAATTCCTTACTATCATACTGTAAAAATTAATTAACATATAATAAATAAATATATATATAATAAATCCATATGGATTAAAGTGATCTTTTCAGGAAAGCTGGAATACAGCTCCCTGTAATTCATCTCTCGTTTATGTCTTGTTTATTGCACTGTTTATGTTCAGTGTTCCAGTAATGTTGTCTTGCTCATGTCATGGTAACTCGGTGTGTGTGTGTGTCCTAACAATAATGTTCATAGTCCATGTCCATAAATAATACTCATGTTCCCAGTGTTGGAGTGTTCGTGGTGTTTGTTTTTGCACATGAATCTGCACATGAATCCTCTTCTCTTCCCTGACAAATCTAGATTTTGTAGACAACAACTTCTGACATGACGCTGAATGTGTTTTAGGATAGATGATAAAAATAGAATAAAAAAATACAACCTGAGCTGTCCATTTGTTTTCCCGAGGGCTGGACTGGGAAACGGTGGACGGTAGAGCTTTTCACTTTAGACCTTTTCAAGAATATCACTCTTATTTGTGTGTGTTTTCTCCGCCCTCACTTTAAACATCTACCATCAAAATGTTATAAAATGTTGTGCATTCTCGTAAGATACCTCACAATATTCATTAATCATCCTGAACAAGTGAGCAGGAAAGCAAAAGTTTAACCTTTGAAAAATGTCGAACCTCTCCGGAGTCATCAGGCATAAATTCCATGCTTTTGCAAGTAGACACTCTTCTTTTTAGTCTCTCTTCTGTCGTTTTGTTTTTAATGCTTTTTTATTGCTGTTTGGAACTACGTGGTTTTGTTCTACACTGACTGACATTTAATGTTTTAAAATGTGCTAGAGAAATAAATTACTTGATTTTCAGCATAAATATTATAAATACAGACCAATAATTTCATCTAGAGTTGTAGATTTATTTCATGCATATGCTATTAAATAACCCTCCTTTATTGTCTTTAGTATTTGAAGTTTTCTCAATTTGCACCTTATTTTCTTGGTCTCCATAAATTCTTCAATTTGTGAATCCATTACAATAGGTCGAAAAAATGCTGGTGTGTGTGTGTGTGTGTTTTAAACTGTTATGAGGGGAAATAAGAGGTCACGGATTCTTTGAAGAACTCTGACTGTGAGTGTAGGATATACAGTATATCAGCTGAAACAAACGAACACCACAACATATTAACTACACTGCACAGTACAGTCGATCATTAGGCGCACACGGCTCGTGACTCCCGGGAGCCAATGCTATTAATTATCAATTATAAACCAGCAAACCGCTGGGAACCAGAGGCTCACCCACGCCCACAGGGATCAAAGGCCAGCCCATCTGATCCAACCCCACAGAAAAGCCAATGCAGCCCAACTTTCTGAAAAAGCCAATGCTGGCCTCAACAGAAAGGCACCAAAACAACCAGTGTGCCACAGCCTCCTGCATATGGGACCCAGCTGGCAACGGACACAAGGTTTGAACACCACAGACCACAGTCTGATCGCGCACCCATGATAAACAGGTCTTATCCACGGAGGTCTATCCACCACAGCGCCAAAAAGAATCGGCTTCCAGGTTTTGATGCCAAAAACCACAGTACACTCCAAATGGCTTGTGTACCGATTGGCCATAACATTACATAATCCATCAACATTAAAACCACCTAGGTTGGTTGGTTTTCCATAGAATTTTTTAAATATAATAATAATAATAATATAATAATAATAATATAATTAATAATAATATATTTTTTTTTTATAATGTATATACAGGTGCATCAGCTAAAAGTTGATTTATTTCAGTAATTCGGTTCAAAAAGTATATATATAGATATTTTATACACAGACTGATATATTTCAAGTGTTCTTTTTTTATTTTTATTTTATTTTGATGATTATGGCTTATAGCTAATGAAAATCCTAAATTCAGTACCTCAGACAATTTGAATATTACTCAAGAACAATAATTAAAAGAAAAAAATTAACAAATGAATGTTAGACTACTGTAAAGTACGGATGTGCACAGCACAGTACTTGGTCAGGGCTCCCTTTGGATGAATTACTGCAGCAATGCGGCATGCCATGGAGACGAGGTGTTCTAGAAGCCCAGTTTGCTCTGCAAGCAGCCTTCAGCTCTTCTGCATTGTTGAGTCCAGTGTCTCGCATATTCCTCTTCACAATACCTCATAGATTCTCTGTGTCGTTTAGTTCGGGCGAGTTTGCTGGCCAATCAAGCACAGGGATACCATGGTTCTTAAACTACGTGTTGGTACTTTCGGCAGGGAATTATTTCCTGCTGGAAAATAAAATCAGCATCTCCATAAAGCTGGTCAGCAGAGGGAAGCATGAAGTGCTCTAAAGCTTCCAGCCAGACGGCTGTGCTGACCTTGGACCTGATAAAACACCCGCAGATGACGCGTCTCCCCAAACCACTACCAACTGTGCAAACTTTACGCCGGACTTCAATCAGCTTGGATTCTGTGCCTCTCCTCTCTTTCTCCAGACTCTGGGACCTTGAAGCACCTGTACATACTGCATGCGTATATTTCTTGGATACATTGGAAAAGCATGTTTAATGATAAAGGATGGGAACACCAGCAGGAGCTAAATAAAGAATTGGTTCTGTTGTTTTTCTCAGAATTTTAAGAAATGCCCCCTGAGATCAGTGGAGATTTTAGATTTGAAACAAACACAGTGCGAAGTCAAGTGTGAAGCTTTCCCAAACGAGTTCCCAGATTCCCAAAGATACCTTAGAAATCACTAACAGCTGTCAGCTTTAGCCAAGAAACATTGCTTGCCAATAGACTACTCAATTTCTACACAGTCCAGGGTTATTACAGAGCAACTCCAGATCCTCAACGTCTTTTCTCATGCCATCCCTTGTCCAAAACAAGTGAAGGAATAACTCATTTGCTTTCAACAAGAGCCGACTCGTAACTGTTTCAGTCAAATACGTCAGTAAGAGCTACACAGATTTAAAAGGAGCGAGGTTTCAGCAAAATCTGACATTTCTTCTGACATTGCTTATTATATTCTCAAGTGGCCATCATGTTTTGAGGTTATTAACATGCAATTTACTGCACTCAGCGTCTCTCCAAGGCTCTTTACGAACCTAACCAAGATTAAAGTTAACTTTGCACAGTATGCCTTAAACAGACACAAACAAAATGTAAACATGTCAACATCCAGAGTTAAAATTCTTTAGCAGATTCTTTCCTAACTTGTCCAGTGACTATACTTTTACGCTTTTACGAGTAAGTGTTTTTGATGTTTTGATGTTGAGTAAGTGTTTTTGAAGTCGTTTAGGCAAACCTCGTTAAACTTAAATCAAATCCATAAATGAGTGCGTTCAGAAACAAACTACTTGATTAACGTTAAGTGACAAAACAGCAAATGTACTTTGGTGGGAATAAAACCTTCTTTTTTTTTTGCCATGACTGATTAGAATCGCTTGATCACAACAAGATTCTCAGTACTGAGTTAAACAAATAGCTTGAGAGGGAAAATTATTTTTCCAGTTTTCCATTACTTTGCATGATCCACCAATGTGACATAGTATATGTTAAAATTTTAGTGCACCTTGCATTTTAAGTTGCTTGGTCCAAAAAAAAAAAAAATTGCCTTTTTTTTTTTTTTTACTGGACTACATCAAGCAAAGGAAACAACTAAGGAGATTTGAAATTACTGGAACGGAGTTAAGAATTCTTAAACACATTATCAAAACCTAGAAATTGTCATTGGTTATGACATTGTACTGTTTTTCAGAAGGTCCCAGGTTCAAACCCCAGCACCACCAGGTCGGCCCTGTTGTTAGGCCCTTAGCCCTACACTACTCAGGTGTTTAATTAGATTAAAAAAATGTTAGTCCCTCTGGATAACAGCGTAAATTTCATGAATGTAAATGAAAAGAGTGTTAAACTGTTAAGTTTGTGGACGAAATGTTGACAAAAAAAAAAAATCATGAATGGAGATCCCTTAAACAGCTGGTGAAGTTTCATGGTAAGAAAAATAAAAAAAAAACTGAGCCACAATATGTTGAATAATGAAAGTTGGGACTAAACAACTGTGTGGCTTGAAAGTGAGACTAATCAGAAGCAAAGCCTTTGCTAGGGAGCATAAAAATTGGACTTTGGACATGTGTTCTGGTGAGTTCAGATTGACCCTATTCCAGGGCACTGAGTGTGTCCGGGTGAGAAGGGAAGTGCATGCATCCATGAAGCGATGCATCCATCACTGTTATCATCTGGGGTTGCGTCAGTTGGTCGGGTCTTGGCTCAGCAATGTTACATGACAATAAAATGAAGTCAGTTATGTGACAATAAACTGAAGTCAGCTGATGAATGTACTGAATGACCCGTTTATCACATCACAGCCATATTCCAGGACACAGATTGTGAAAGAGTGGTTTTGAGAGGATGAGGAATCATTTTCACACTTCAGCTGGCCACCACATTGTGTGCTGTAATCAAAGTAAAATCAAATGAGATCTTTTTTTTTTTGGCCAGACTGTGTATACAGTAAGTAGTTTTCACATAATAAACAACCAATTAGCACTAGGTAAGCTAGACATCATTACACATCATTACATACAACAATCATACACTTGTTGTATGATTTGGTACTTTTTCTGAGGATGCACTGCTATCTGTAAAATACACGTCTGCAGCAAGGGCAGCTGTACTGAACTGTTGAGAAATTACAGTATATACCGTATGTGATGTGTTGCAGGTAGCAACTACACAACTAGGGTTATTCCTGAGCACTTGCTAATGTTTGTGTTGTGTCTGGTTTCCTAAAACATGCCTCGAGAAGGATTGGGCACTACTAAGGCTGCTCTCACTCTAGGCATGTTTAATTCACATCATGCCTGGGTATGACTGCTACAGTAGTGTGAAAGCTTTAAAAGTGTGTGTATGTTTGTAACATATAATAGAATTTCGTATAAAGCATGCATACAGACCCTCTGTTGTTAGTTCATGAACTTTGCATTTATCATTTCTTCAGGTATATGAATTAAGTAGACTATTCTTAAAAACCAAGAATATGGGCCTCCGAGTGGTGCAGTGGTTAAAGCGCTCGCCCTATCATCCGGAGATCGCTAGTTCGAATCCCGGGTGGTGCTGTAACCTCTCGCAGCCGGAGGTCTAGAGAGAGCTGATTGGCCGAACTCTCTCAGAGGGGAGGGATGAGAGGTACTTAGTGCTCCCACATTAATCACGGCTCTACAGCCTCTACAGTCAGGGGCGTCTGTGAGCTCGCGCAACCGAGGGAGCGGATAGCGCTGTCCTCCGAGTGTGTTATGCCGCCCCCAACGGTGCGCGAGCGAGCAGTTCGAAAAGAGGCGGTCGGCTGGCGTTACGTGGTTCGGAGGAAACTCCCGGCTGAGTGGTAGTAGTAGCCTTAATGTGGGAGCCCCCTAGTGACGGGGAGGAATTGGACACGACTAAATTAGGGAGAAAATCGGGGGAAAATCCACAAAAAAAAAAAAAAAAAGAATATGCAAACAAAAAATAGGAAACTAAATTGTACAGTGATGTTTCCAATGCTATGTTCTGGAGAGCACATGCTTCTTTGTTAGTTCAGTGGTTCTCAGATGGACACAGACATACCCGTGGGGGTGCGTTAAGGTGCTACAAGGTACAGTGCATTGATGGTGTAATCTTGTCATCTAACAGTACCAGGGTCCCAGGTTTCATCCTGCGTTTGGTTTACCGGCTATGATATATTTCCCCTGGGTTTTAGAGTGTGTCTGTGTATGGTGCTCTGAGAGACTGGCATGTCATTCCTTTCGTGGTTCTCAACGTTTGGCACAGTTGAGTATAAAATAGTTTTGGACTTGATAGAAAAAAACACTATCAAAAGTTTGGCTTAAAAGACAATATGTGCGCAACATTGCCTAGAGGTTGCAGTGTGTGTGTGTGTGTGTGTGTGTGTGTGTGTGTGTGTGTGTGTGCGATCCCCCATAGCTTGTGTTCAAATAAATCTTACTTTAACCTGGCATGCTTGTTAAGGGAAAAAGTAATCACATCACGACTATGGAAAGAACACACCACACTCTACACTCACACACTCACACACTCACACTCAAACACACTGAAGCCTCACCTCGAGCTAAGATATGAACTAAATAAACAGTAGCGGAGCAACAGGGAACTATGGTTAGTGAAGCGTAGGTTGTTCCAAGACCTCAAGGAAAATGCAACAACTAAGAAAATGTGGCTTTAATGGGTGGGCATAAAGATGATCAGAGACTCACAGAGAGAGAGAGAGAGAGAGAGAGAGAGAGAGAGGGGCAATAAGCTCAGCCGGCCATGCCTCCATAATATCAAATAATCAAGTTATTGGGGGTTATGCTCTCTCTCTCTCTCCATGCCCTTCTCTCCCCATATACTGAACAAAATATTATTAGCACATGTGTACGTTTGTGTCCTGAACTCATAATTTGAAGTAGGAACACTATGTAGTTACATTAAAAAAAAATTGTTGCACATTTTAATACCCAATATATATGCATCAGTCTACAGGACGAATAAATGAATAATTCAGAAAGTGAAATATCTCTAGTGACACACAGCTGTAGTTAAGGTTTACATTGACTGCTTTAATGAAAGTGTTGTACTAATGGCAGCTCTAAGCCTGTAAGATTAATGGATTCATTTCTGACAATATGCAGAACATGCATGCTAATGATGATTCTCTACTGATCACCACAGTGTCGTCCCAGTCGGAGAAATGAAATGAAATGACAACCTCGGGTTTGGTGGTCCATTATAGAAAACGCACACAAACCTCACATGTGAAGAATGATGACATGATCAGGATCAGGATCGGGTTTTACTCGCCAAGTATGTTGACACACATGAGGAATTTGATTCTGGCAGTTTGCGAGTCTCAAAAAACAGATGACCATAAAACACATTGACATTAAGTAACACATTTGCACAATTTCACATGTACATTTGATAAAGAGAAGACACTCGGACACTTGGTGATAAAAAGTGTCCATATCAATGTATTAAAACTACATGAAGCCAAAATCACTTGGCAAGTTAATTTCATCATCATTACAATTACCAATGTTTACTGCAATATACTGGCCCTATGTAAGATTTCTAAACAAGAATTGGTGATTTAATTGAAGCTGGAAAGGGTTATAGACTTCAGAAATTCACTAGACTACAGTTAGACAAATATAGACACTTTGGGATCGTGGCTACTCAATCAAAAAGTGGACACCCAGTGAAAATGACACGAAGAGCACAATGAAGACCCATCAGTGAGGTGTAAAAAAAACAAAACAAAAAAACAGTGATAGGCAAAGATTTGAAAGTATCATTGGAACTGGCTGACGTAAAACACTGAACATGGCAGTCGTAGAGGGGAAAATGAATTCCCATGGGTATAAAAAAAAATTCTTCAGGAGAATGTCTGTATGTCAGCTGTAGAAGTTGGGTGATGCAACAGGACAATGACCCAAAACACCAGAGCAAGTCCACAACAGAATGGCACCAGAAAAAAAAAAAAAAGTGTGTGTATATACTGTACATGCACTGCCTGTCAAATGTTAGGGCACACCTTTTAGTTACATGTTTTTTTTTTTCCTGATTTTTATTTCTTTTCACTTTGAAAATATTAAAGATGTTAAAATATTCAAGAATATCCTTTGAACAGTTGATTTTGAGATGTGTCTGCTACTTCTGCTCTGTAAAGCTTCATAATGGCTCTAATCAGAGGTAAATTTTGGTCTTGCTTTCCTGGGAAGGTCTTCATGAGAGCCAGTTTTATCATGGTGCTTGATGGGTTTTGCAAATGCGCTTGACACAATACCGTTCTTGCAAGAACTGTTCCAGGACAGCTGGCCTTCATGTCTTGTTGTTGTTGTTGTTGCTACTTACTGTAATTCCATACATGTTAAGTCATTTTCAGTACTGTTCTAGAATGTAGAAAATAAATCTTATGTCCACAATTTCGAATGGTGCTGCAGAGGGCCCCAAATGAATATACTGTACACACTTCAGTACAGTTGTTGTCCATGCCCTTTGTAAAAACGTTATGGAGGCAATGTGTAATATGATGTTTCCTCTAAAGATGTCAGTAGTCGCCCTATCATGTTACCGTTATTTACATTTTTTTGTGCATATGTGTTTCATGTTGAAGTTTGTATACATTTCCGGGCCCCTCTGTATATTAAGGCCAGATGTTTCTTGTATTGCATATCATGAGCTTTTACATTTTTTTCAAATTATTATTATTTCTTTTAAACCTAAACACGTACAGTATGAAAAACATACAATACGATATGATGGCAAACGAAATGGATTTGAGTTTTCTGCAAGGCCGTTTAGAGGTAATTTCTAGCCCTTAATACAAAACGTTCAAAGGTAACAAACTGGGTTTGGTTTCACGGATGTCTCGAAAAACAACTACCGAGTCAGCCTAAACCACGTGTGTTACGATATCAACATGAGATTTTGGAATGTTATTATTATTCATGCAGACTTTAATTCCACTGATCCTCAGGGAGTTTTTCATGTCTTCTGCTGTTTTCTTTGTAGTTTTGGCAAAAACCTTATTGGTTTTATTTTCACTCATTTTTCTTCTAGTTCGCACTTCGTCTCCTGAAACACACTGATAGCTTGCTGTTCTCCTTCCCTAAGAAAAATCCAGTATTTTCTGCTCATAGCCATCTCTCTGACTTTTCCCATCAGCTCCTCACTTGACTTGAGAGTATGACCGGGTTGAAACATTTTGTGCATTAAACATGAATTAATAAATTACTTTGCAAAGCGTTTTATGTCTGCCGATGTATTCATTCATTGAGATACAATGAGTCGAGGTAATGCTAACGTTTGAGCTCACTAATAAAGATCAATGCTTATGGAGGTAAGTCATGCTCAATGGCTGAATGTGTGTGGAAGGAGAGGGAGAAAACTTTAGCAGTGAGGAGTATGTAAGTCTTTCACTAGTCGTTCATTCATAATATTCGTTCACGACGAATGCTGTGTGTGTGTTTCGGTGGAAATAACACTTCAGTGTACACCTCCTTGAAACAGATGGCTGGTATTTGTTGCTGCTCCATCAGGGTCCTTGTGTTTGCAGACAAATCCCTTTGATAGTACCTTCAGTTGTAATCTCAAATTATGTCTCGTCTGTTCCTCCTTCAAACACTCCTTAAATGGCAAAGTAATTTGAGTGGAAATTTCCCTGCTTGTTAGTGAGACAAGCTAAGGCCCAGGATTACATTGTTTTGTTCCACTTGTATAGAAAACAGCTTCCTACTGCATCCACGTTGTGATTTGAGTAAATCAGGACACTCTGCCGCATTCCAGTGACATAGCCTAGATCTGTACAGTGAAAATAAATGTGACATGCCTTTGCAATCGGTGGAATGTCAGACAATGTTAGAAGCGGTGGTGGATTTGTCAGAAGTTGACATTTAATTATTTTGGACAAGATCTTGTTATAATATTATTATTATGTCACATAGCAACATAAAACTTATCCCCAATCTGCCTGTAGAACGTCTGTCGCCCAGTCACTACTGTTGACACCCTGCAAAAACTGTGTTTTGAGGAATGCATCCTCCCTATAGTCCTTATCTCACTCCGGTCCCCTAAAAGCCACGCTATGACGACCAAGAATCACTTCTGATGAAGGAGTTAAGACAGTAGAGCATTCGTGGCTCACAGCTCAGCCTAAAACATCTTTTAATGAGGGAATATGAAAAGGTTCTTGACATATGAACGAAGGAAATGAAATGAAAGGAAGTTATGTCTTTTCTAAAAGTTAATAAAAATAAATTCTACAGCCAGAATGTGGATAATATTTTACTCACCCATGCAACACCCACCAAGCAACGTGATAAAACTGGCTCTCATCCCAGGAAAACAAGACCAGAGCTTACCTCTGCTGCAGAGGAGACGTTCCGATTACATTCTCAAAATAAAGTGAACCATTCCACTATATTCCTAGAAAGTCTGGAAATCGCAAAACTGTTTGCTTTTAAATATTCCTGATATTTTCTAATAAGGAAATAAAGAATACTGTACCTCCCATTGGTGTCTGAATTTGTAACTTTGTAACTTCAATCAGAGTAATTGATTCATATTTTGTTGCTTCCCAAAACGAAATAAGTCCACAGCTTTCTTAATGAGAAATGTGCTTGTTTATTTGCATTAATTTCCTCGAATGTAGAAAATACCAAGTGATCAAGTACTTCATTCCTACTAGTTGAGGTTTCTTTTCTGTCTCAGGTCAGTGTTCGATACAACGGACTCATTAGCAGCTTATAAGCCCAAGCAATGTTGTGCTAAGCATCTGATAACACTGTGGTGTTTCTGTATAAGCTGCTTTATTTAAATGGAAAAGGTATATAATTCATGTAAACAAACACACAGTGATGTCATTAACATGCAAATCATTCAATGGAGGCACACTGTGCCAGTGGATTTATGTCTTTATGCATTTCACAACCACAGATTAAACTTCAAATTTTTCTACATCAATTACTCATAAAACTGAATGACATTCAAGGCAAATCAGGACTTTTGATTGTGCAGAATAACAGAACACAGTTATGAGAGTAAAAACTCCTTTATTTCTCTATATAATCCCCTGCTACACTAATGCACTTATCCCAGTGTTTCACTAGTGATGGGATACCACCAGCATGCCAGAGCTAAGATCGGATCGCCTGTTTCATGTCTGAAACGCTGGCCTCCCAGGAACTCCTTTGATGGTCCAAACATGTGAAAATGGTTTGGATCGAGGTCAGGACTGTGTGGGAGATGTCCCAGCCAAGTTCCTGTAATGTACAAATGGTGTTAGTGATTGATTGTGTGTACAGTTTCCACAGACAAATGCATCTCTTTAGCAAATTGCCAACAAGCATGTGAGTGCCCTGTATACAGGATAAAGTGATAAAGATGATGAATGAGTGAGTGAGTGGGCGAGATTTTTCCTTTTGTTAACCAACACATTTTCAAAGATGCATTCACATTTTGGCAAATGATTAAGTGTTTGTTTTTTTTTCGCATTTAAATCATAGCAACTTCCCAACAATTACAATTTTGTGTTGGTTTGCCCTGCACCTCGTACCTTTAGGGTTGGGGGTTTGATTCTTGCCTCCACTGTGTGTGTGTTCTCCCTGTGTTTGGTGGGTTCCCTCCAAGTACTCGGGTTTCCTCGCACAGTCCAAAGACATACAGAGTAGACAGTCTGCCGTTTCAAAGTAGTGTATGATTGGGTGTGTGAGTATGTGTGCTTGTGCCAATCCAGGGTGTACCCTACCTTGTGCCACCAAGTTACCTGGTATAGGGTCCAGGCTTGCCCCGACCTTACGCAGGATACACGATAGAATAGATGATATATGGGTGGATGTTTTATTAATTTATTATAGTAGTAATTAAATGATATTAGTATATATAGTCATATATCTTAGTATTGAGATTTAATAATAACTGACACTGTGTAGTTTTAAAAAAGATTAGATATAAAGATATATGTGCAGATGTGTATACGGTATATATGGTATGTTTGGTCATGAGTGTTTTGACATGTTATATCCTTGCTGTTCATCCAATCTCCTCTCTCTCTCTCTCTCTCTCTCTCTCTCTCTCTCTCTCTCTATCAGCCAAAAAGCCTCAGGTGACCTTTTTGTCCTGGCTGTCATTGTTTTCCCCATAGGTCTCAGCTTCTCTGAAATAGACAGATGTTAATGGAGAGTTTGTAAAGCTCTAAAGGGCTGTGAACATTGCATTAGAGCCCGAGGCTATCTAAACCATTGGGCTGGTAAAAGAAAAAAGCAAACACCAAATGGGAAGAGAACTTGTGACATGATAGAGAGAGAGAGAGAGAGAGAGAGAGAGAGAGAGGATGAAGATAACAAAGTTGAGTGTGTTTACATCAAAGCTAGAGGTTGAAATATGGTACATTTCACTGTGCCCATGATTTTGCCCATGTATGTACATGCTGTGATGTTGTATTACATTGAAAACAATTAAACAGTATAGACATTCTATTATTACCAATAGATTAATTTTTAAAAAAGCCTCTAACTCACCAATAATCTATGGGAATCTGTGGGTTATGTTGTGCCCATTGGCATGAAGAGTGTTTTGACTTTTTTTTTTTTTTTCTCAAAGTGAGACTAAAGATAAGTGTGTTTTGTGTGTGTCTATATGGAAGAGAGTCTGTTGCTAAGAGCTTTTGCACAGAGAATAAACAACATGGGCAGCCATCTGTCAAGCCTGAGTGTGTAAGAGTGAGAGACTGAGCAGAGGCTATATAGCCAAATCCACTGTTTGGCATAAGGGGCAAAAACTTTTGCAACAATTATGCTTCATGCAGTTGTTTGGTTCTCTGGCCTTCGATCTAGGGTTGTGTTATATTTTGTGAGCAAGTCTAAAAAAATTTGTTTTTAAATGTATGGCAATGTTTGTGGTACAGTTTTATTTGACTTCCCAGTAGACCAGTCTGTTTCAGGGTTTCCTTATCTCTGCTCCAGATAATGAGAGAAAGTGTTCATGTCTCGTCAACGTTTGCTCTTTATTTTGTACTATGTATAGATGACTTGTATGACCCTGCAGCATACTTGCCTGTGTTCTGTGCAGTGTAGTGTGAATGTTTGGATCCCCAAACATTTGGTTACCAGGTTTTAGAAAGTATCTCTATTATACAAGTTATTTATGAAAAACTGAATTCCAGTCATTCATTCATTCATCTTCAATATGCACTCCAGGGTCATGATAGCTTCAGAGTCTAGGCTGAGAAATGTGAGAGCGAGGCAGGAATACTCAGTGGTTAGGATCACAGGCTCCAAGCACACACACATTATTAGAAACAATTTGGAGCACTGTGTCATCCAATAGAATTCCAGAAAGAAAAAAAAATGAATTATGGATGTGTTCTGTAATGGAATGTTGCAATATTATAATATTACTGAGAGGATCAAAAAGCTTTTCAGACAATAAAAAAAGACATGATATAAGAGAATACTTATATGACAGATACAAAGGGGGAAACTTTATTAAAAAGAGATGTGAGTCTGTGAGGTTGCCCACTGAATGTGCTATATTTTTATTTGTACTTTACAGTAAAAAAGTGATTTTATTAGAAATATAAAAATGATAAAATAGATAATGCACATCTGCACATCCCAATAAAGGTTATATAAAAGTTTGGTTAAATTCCCATCAATAGTTTCTAGAGGAAAAGCGTGTCAAAGACGGACAATGAATGCCATCACTGCCGCTGGTGTGAAACGATGGATAGTGGTCTCTGTGTGTTGCCTATTTTTTTTGCAGGGAATGATATCAAACGATAGCCATCATATTCCCACTTATTACATCGAAGGAGCAGCTGTAAGGGCCAAGCTACTGTAAGCTCATTATTTTGTCTGTTTTTACTTTGTATTTGTTAAAAAAAAAGTGGTAGAACATTTGCTTTTTTAATAGATTCTTCTAGATGAAAAACATTTCAGATGCACTTATCCTTTTGTACGAAAATTACTATAGAATATACTATATTGTTTTTGAGCCACACTGTTGTCAATTTACTACAGTAAACTATAGTAAACACTATATATATATATATATATATATAGGTCTGCCAAATAGCTAAATGTGAATGTATTTGTTTGTGTGTGTGTGAGAAAGTATGTTTCCAACTTCACACGCATGTACTCAGACACCATCTTTATATCTGGAGTTCATTTGAAAGTCTTTCCCATGACTGAAATGACACAAAATAATGGCTATCAAAATGTCCAGACGTTATTGCCCAAAAAACAAGCAGAGTATCCATTCCATCCAGTTCACAAGACGAGACAGGAACGGTGGAATTCTGTCCAAGGAAAAAAATGCTTGCAAGGTTCAGAACCAAATAGGGCCAGCACTCCTAGCTGTGTGAGAAATCCAGTGGGTCGGGTATCCACAATCAATCCATGGTCATCTGTCAAAAATCAGTGGAGGACCAGACCTCATTAGTTTTGTGCTTTGGAGAGGTGATGAATGTGGAAATGAAATCGGACCATTAATCCCTATACACTTCAAGTAGAACCATGTCTGTATGTGTCGAGAGCTCAGTTGGCGACGTCAATTTTATTTTTGTGAGTGTGAGTAGTGAGAGTGAGCGGCACATGTGTGCTCTCTTCTTTATCTCCTGTAGCTGTGCATGTGTTGAAATAGTCTTGCACGCTTTCCTCCAGCTTGATAAGTGATTATTACTCACATGGTATTGTTTTGTCAGACCATTAGTTATGTGTCAGATAGTCAGAGCCTTATAGAACTTTTGCACACTTTCCTGATGACACATAAACTTCAGTGTCTAGGATTGTCACACAGCAATTTCCAAGGACAATTTCAAAACACCAGTTTAAACTAATCTGCATGTCTTTGTACTGTGGGAGAAAACCAGAGTAACCGGAGGGAACCCACCAAACATCGGAAGAATGTACAAACTCTACGCAAACAGTCCACAGGCAGAAATTGAACTGTCCACCCTGGAGGTGTGATTCAATTACATGTAATACAAGTCAATATGATGCTTGTCCCCAAATAAAATGGTAAAAATTAAATAGCAGTCATGGACATTAAAAGCCCACACACAATCACATTAGACAACACACTGCAAAAATGTTTTAATGGTGGTTTAATGGCTCTAAATGAATTCTCTAAATGATATTTACATCTTAATTATCAGCAGGAATACAATTTGTGTGGGATGCTAGTCCATCGCAGAGAAACACACGCACACACGCACACACACACACACACACACACACACACACACACACACACACACACACACACACACAAAGCCTTTCATAAATTTACAGCTTAGTATAGCCAATTTCACAACCAGTTCTACGTTTTTTGGAAAATGTCTTAAAATGACTAGCAGGTGTTCTCTATAAGCAAATAAAATTTTGAATTAGTGCCATTTTATGTTAAACTAGACATCAGGAAACAACTTTCAACCAACTTTAACCATTTATTTCACTCTTCCTTTTCTGCTGCTCCTGTTATTAGCACCGGTTGTATGGTATGGTTGTATAATTGTAATATTACACTAATGTTGTATGGTAATAGTTTCAAATATACAGTGGAATCTCGGATTACAAGTAGCCTGGTTTGTGAACGTTCCGCACGACGAGCACAACTTTTAAATAAATTTTTACTAGTTAAGTGAGCGAGTCTTGATATACGAGCGTGCCGCATGCTCTTCTTGTTTGATGCCAAGCGTTACATGATCACAACTGAGCCAATCGATCTTCTCTCTCTTGTGGGTATTTGTCTCCCATGCTTGGTCTCAGTGCATGTGCATGATTAGTATTTGGAATATCCGTGCATGCGTGTACTGTTTACTATAACACTGTGACCGTGTGTGTGCATAAAACATCTTTTATTTTGTGTTTGTGTGTGTGTGTGTGTGTGTGTGTGTGTGTGTGTGTGTGTGTGTGTGTGTGTGTGTGTGTGTGAAATTTGTCCTGTACAGCAACCCCTTCCCCCCTTGATCTCAATCACTACAGCCACGATTCTTTTCAAAGGTAAAGTGCGGGTTAATTTGGTTTATTTTTACTCTATATTTTATATTTGACTAATTATTTTTATATGAATATTTTTGGGTTGTGGAACGAATAATCAGAGCTTCCATTATTTTTTATGGGGGAAATCTGCTTTGATATATGAGTGTTTTGATATACAAGCACACGTTTGGAATGAATTATGCTCGCAATCCAAGGTTCTACTGTATATGAAATAATATACAAAATAATGCTTAAAAAAAGAGGAGAGCCATATGTGTTTGAGAGAGAGAGAATAAACATATTATATCACATAACTCAATCTTTTTTCTCTTTCTCTGTTCTGTTATTTTATTTATTTTACTAAACCAAAGAGCAATAATGTAAAACTATTAAAAAAATTTAACTTGTTCATATGCTTTAAGATTAATTGAATTGAACTTAAAATTGTTTTTTTTTTTTTAAACAAAATGTTCTTTTGTCAGCCTTCTGTTCCTCCTGCAGTTTGTCTCCAGGCCTCTAGAGGTCCTTGATGTCCCCCTTAGCCTTAGTTCTTCCTTGTGTTTCCTGGTTAGAGTTATTCAGCTCACCTGTGTCTTGTTTCCCCCAGTGTAATTAAGCTGTTCATTTCCCCCCTGTTAGCCACTTGGTTTTTGAGTCCCTGCTCTGTATGTCCTGCGCTTCAGAGTTTTGTACGTTCCTGCATTTTTTCCTTTTTGACTGCTTAAACATCCTCTACCTGTTTTCTCCCCTCATGAAGGTTTTGTTTTCTCAACAGTTCCTTTTGTTTCTGTAATTAATTCCTCAAGCTGAGAAGAACCTTAGTTGAATGTGTTTCCCTATGGATATTTTTTTTGTTTTTCTTTTGCTAATAAATCTATTTTATCTGGGACTTTGCCTTGAGTGCTTTCAGTTGGGTCCAAAACCATCTAGGCCAGATCCTGACAGCTTTTAACACTATTTTTATTTTACTGAGGTTTATTGCTATGTAGCACTTCATTTTTTATCATTTCTTATTTTTCTTTTCTGCCATATAATTTCTGTAATTTGTGTTTGTTTTTTTTTTTGTGCTAGCTCAGTATCCTCTTTGTATTTGTTTCTTTTGATCTTTTGAGAGTCTCTATGACAAAAAAAGAAATGGACGTGTTATTTGCTCGAAACCTTTATTCAGATGCTGTGAGCCTGAAAGCATTTAAAAGAGATAAAGACCAATAAAATCTCATCACTCATGAGACTAGACAGACCACTCATTCACCTCACCCAAGAACATTAAATAATGGCACGCATATCCCTCACACACACGTCCACAATTTATCACAATTCTATCTGTTGAAACAGCTTGACTGTTCAAAGTGCAGTCTTGGCTTAAGTGTAAAGAATAAAACGTGCTGTAGATCTGGATTTAGTATTTCTCCTTTTCTCCTTAATTTTTCCCCCTTAATCTGAGGTTAGTGTTTGCAGCAATCATTTTCAACTACCTGCTGCTGCTTGCTCCAGTCTCTGAGTGCCTTCGTAAAATTGACAAAATTGTAGACCTTGTGATGATTAAGAGGCAATACCGAGAACTTACTTACATAACTATAAAATGAAGCCACACAGGAAATGCTCTGCTGTTGAGATGAAGTGTGTGTGTGTGTGTGTGTGTGTGTGTGTGTGTGTGTGTTTTCTTTGTGTTGAGACCCAAGTCTAAAATGTGCCAGAGAATCTTGTGCTGGAAATTGCTTTAGCGCTTTATACTGCTTATCACAAAACACACCATAAGAGAAAATGCTCAAACACACACACACACACACACACACACACACACACACACACACACACACAATGTTTTGGTAGATTAGACATGTAGCTGGGTACTAAAATAATACTTTTATTTCAGTATGTTCAATTCATATATTATTTCAAAATCGGTGTGTTTATTTATATATACCAGTATATGTGTGTTAAGTAATTTCCCTGCTGTGGGACAAATAAAGGGATATCTTATCTTGTATGTAAAATAATATGAACTAAACTAGCATTTTTAAAATATTTCTGAATAATCCTCTCAGAAATCCCATCAATGTCTCATGTTAGTCATCTAGCCAATATTATTTTTTAGTATTTAAAAAATATTTCTGGATATGATCCCAAAATCCTTTCAGACTGGCTCATGTTACAAAGATAGCTAGCCACACCACTAAACACCATTACCATTTAGGAAATTTGGTTATTTTAAATTATTATAAATACTGTCAAGAAAGTTCATACAAACTAGCTGCTGTAGTTACCCATGCCAGTGAAGACTGAACATTTATGAATATAAGATATTTTAATTTACAAATTTCCAAGAAATCCTTCGTCTTGCAAGTTTCCTAGCTAGTTTATGTGAGCTACAGTACTGTAGCTAGCTAGGAGCACAAGTAAAAACTATAAACCCTTGTATAACCTAATATATTTTAACAATTATCTTACAAATTCTGTTCAGGCTAGTTCAAGTGCCATTCAGTGGCAATTACCAGTGCATATTACAAACATTTTATAAATAAGATTTTCACAGAATTAATGTCCGTGATACTGTAGCTCTGGTTATTTAGCTGGCTAACAATACCGGTAAAGAAATTAGAAATATACTTTAAAATCCTGTCAGGTTAGCACATGCTAGTTGAATAGTGCTTAAAATGCATATGTAAGAATAACATCATTTTGTATTCTAGTGGTTTGGAGAATTTTCCTAAACATTTCCCATTTCAATGTTATGTAAAAAAAACATTTTGTTCCCAAAAAGCACTATTCCTATACTGTTGGAATCCATGAAAAAAAAAAAAAAAAAAAAAACTGGGCTTCTATTCGTAAATACTGGTTTATCTGTTGTACACAATGAGTGCCATATGCGACAGTGTGAGAGAGACAGAAAGAGCGACCATGAAATTAGTTTCGCAGTAGATTAGTTTATGGTAGGGGTGTCCAACCCTGGAAAATTTCTTCAGCAGAGTGTACATCCAACTTGCAACAAAACTAAATTTTGCCAAAGAGAAGAGCCCCTGGAGGTGGGTAGGGCAGCTGTGGTGGATGGAGTTTAATAGCAGCACTGAATCTTTCTGTTCCGAAGCTATAAAGAACTTGTAGGAAATTTCACCATAAAGTACTGGCTGCTGCTCTTTGTATTTCAACACCACTTTTGTTCTCTGCACACAGTCACATGCGGGGGCCAAGTTTTTGTTTTTCTCCCTGACCTTTCAGTTAATGCTTTACATTAAGGTTGAGATTATTAAACAGATTTTTTTTGACGAACCAAATATTCCACACCTACATCCTGCAGCAAATGTGTAACTTTGGGTTCAAAGTTGTTGAGATCTATGATCTATCAAGTATGTAGACGTGTCCAAGGACTTGAAATTGTTGGTCCTTTCACTCTTCCTTTTTTCATTGCAGATGATGAATGGGTCTAACCTCGTTTCACTCTTGAGTCCTTTTGATGCTGCTTTTTTTTTTTTTTTTTTGCTTGCCAGTTACACTGAATTGAGAAAAAAGCCAACCAGTTTATCATGTTTTATAATGGTTAGTAATTTTAATTCATCACTGGGGAGTTGTACTGGCCGGTTTTGATTATTAAGGGGTTTTAATCCCCACCCCCGTAAAATTACTCCTAAGACTTGCAGTAATAAAAACATCTACAGGATAGAGGACTTTGTGTCTTCTCTGTACCATGACAGGGTGCATGGTTCGTGACAAACACGAAACAAAACAACTTGATTCATTAATTAATGTATTTATTTGGTTCTTTAATTCATGTATTTATTTGAAATGTAACTATAAATGATTAGAAATTGTGAACGAACAAACCATTTTGGGATGCATTATTGTAGGAATATTTCAGGGTAGTTAACAACACACACAACCGTGTTACTGTATGTTACTGATATGAAACAGAACCGTGTTTCACATCAGGACAATCCAAGATTAATTTTTCATTTAAAGCAATGCCCCACATCATATTACCTGATGCAATGAATGATAATTATTTAAAGAAACCTTTCCGTGAAGTAGTTTTGCAGGACGTATGTTATTCTGTATATTATGCATTAACATATAAGAGTCCATATTCATAGAGTAGTGAACACATATGCACATGATGCCATCCATCTGGGATTTGTCAGTGACTAACACTAATAAAACAGGGAACAAAAAGAGCACAGTCCTTCAAATAAACAAGTCCAGGCTTCGTTCCATTAAATAGTTCATACACGCAATTCAACTAGTATAGGCTAATGATCACTAATTAAAGTCAGATACTCTTCTGCACAGGACTAATGGGAGTTGAGCCAGTTGCTCAAAAGCACTTTGGCAGAACTGAGCTCTAAGCTGATCAGCTCTAAGATGAAGTATTTAAGATTAAGAATGAAGTAAAGAGTAACGTAACAATGAAAAAAAATGTTGAATGAGAGAGAATACTCAAAATTATCAAGTTAATCAAGTAGTAGCTAGTCAAGCATTAAGACTACCAGGACTGTAAAATTATATTGAACCTGCGGCTTATATACAAGGAGCATTCCATTCAAACTTTGACTCCTTATGAATTTTTTTTCTGAATTAAGGTGTAAGGTGTAATGAAGGATTGACATTTACAGAAGACTTCAAGTCACAGTATGATGATAAAACATTTGAATGTTCAAAACGTTTTAAAGTAGGTCGTGTCGATTATGGTCTTGGTCTGGATTTAGATTTGATTCGTATCCAAGCTGTGAAGAAGTCGTTTTATGTTCTGTGCATACCGCAAGTGCAATATATCCCTTAGAAGGCCACAACATAGGGCGATGAAAGCTCTCAGGACACCAGGCCATGGTCTTCAAATTTGGTAACGTAATGCAGAGACTAAGTAACAAAATGGCTGCACTGTACCTGCCCGGTTTTTACTGTCTCTGAATGAGAAATGAACTGCAATGAGATTAGAAAGGAAAAGTACAAAGGATAGTATTTATTAAATATTGGTCCTCATAATTAATGCATTCATTATTTATATGAATATTCACATTGTTGTATAAAATAATTTGCACAGCTTAGGATTGGTGCATGACAATTTTTGATAATGAAAAAAAAAGGAAGATCATAGAATCTGAACCAATATAATTGCTGCTATACTTTATGCGATATAGAATGTTGATAAAGATTTATAGTAATGCTCAAGTGATTTGTAGGTGATATTTTTATATATTAAAAGTGACTTTAATTGACTATGCTTTAGTGTGGATACTATGCATGAAAAAGGCATACAGGCGAACAGCGTTACCTGGAATTGTAGTTAGACCGACCAGATAACATCAGATGCATCAATTATATAAGAATAAAGAACAATTTGACTTCAGATAATTTTGCAATAAGCTAAAAGCCGGTCTTAGATGCCTTTCAACTTCATTAGCTTGCATTTGTCATGATTAAACACTTCCTTAGAACATTGGATTATTAATGTGCACAGGTCCAGTAATATACCACAAATCTATGTGGCCACAATAGGACCCCTCCTATATATATAGTCCTAGCCTCATTGATCAGAATGAATTCACCTCTATTGTTGTTCACAGCCACTTTAACATATTATGGTGCCATCGAACTCCACTTAGACCCTTGGAATTTGCTATTGACCTGTGGTCCAAGCCCACTTCCTCACAGTCTAGTAATTGTCCCTTGTCTGTCATTGATTATCAACATGGAGAAGGTTTTCAGGCTGGGGTTTTGGAGTAAATGAAAGCTTTTTTTGTTGGCCAGCAGGCATTGTAAATACATTGAGATGCCATATTACCTAGTGAATTTCTTCAGTCATCCCTGAACTAGGTGGTATTTGAGATGCCTTACAGGTCTGTGGTGGTTTGAATAGTAGGTGAATAGAAGCCAAGAGTCTTCTCCATCCCTTCATTAAAAAAAAAAAAAAAACTTCATAGATGGGAGGATTTTTAAAAAATCATATTTAGAAATGTATATAATATTTGCTGCTAACACTTGTGACCATGTCAACTAGAATACAACATTAGGTAATTTTGAGTTTTTATACTAGCATTTCTGAGACTTTACTATTAAAAATGTTTCTCCCTAATTTAGTTGTAGACAGTTCCCAACTATCTCACCGCACACTGCAATCAAGGCAACAAAGCAACAACTATCAACGAGGGAGGGTGAAGGATATCACATGCTGTATGACTTAACCACTTCTTTTTGAACTGTTGCTCATACAACATTAGATAGAGCTGTATAACACACTTGAAGGAAAGCACTATTCACCCCATCCACTTGTGTGAGCTCATGCTTGAGCCCATGATTGGCTAGTTCCTCCATGACTTGGTGGGAGAATGTAGGCTGAGGATGCCCCCGAGAGAGTGTGGCCAACTGTTCTCTGGATTCCCAGTTGACTGATTGGGGTGTGTGTGCCATGTACTGTATGTGTGCAAATGTTTACATGGTGTCGTAAATGGTGGCTCCAAATTGGGTTGGCTCCAAATTGTGAGAGCTGTAGCTTCACCCAGGAATCTAACTCTTCAAAATCTTTGGATGATGCGGTGAATGCACTTTTGTTGAATCACTTGGTGTTCTGGTGCCTTTCTCTCGTGGCACTGACTTTTTTTGGAGATTTGTGCTGCATTGGCTTTTCCATGGTGCCGATGTTAATGTTATGGCTGATCAATGTATATACGCTATATACGGTATGTGTTCAAATGTTTACAAGGTGTAAAAAGTGTTTTCTTAAAATTCTTGGAAATTCATCATGCACTGTGTGTTCCCGGACTGATTGATAATTCTCTTCCCCTCTCAGTGTGTGCATTAACCCATAGTGGTTAATGTACTGCTTTTCTTTCACGTGTGTAAACATGGATCTATTTCTTCTTTTACCAGGCGCTTGCAAATGTAAACTTCCCTAAGTTTATAAGTAGGGAGGGGATTTCCTTAACAAGCCTTAATGTCCATGGAGAATCTCTGGAACAAGGTCTGGTTCAGTTGGTTGACCATACTGTGCTTGTTTGTTGTATTGTGAATGAATGATGTGACTTGTTTTTAAGTAGAAGAGCACTGAGTGAATGGACACTGGAGCCCAGAGTGAATGGATGAAGATGAGGATGAGCATTTGAAATGAATTAATAAGCGTATAACATAAAAAGTGATGCTAGATGAAGGTTCTTTAAATGTTACGATGTGCAAGAGATTATATATATATATATATAATATATATAATTCCATCTATATCCTAGTGCATGTTGCCATGTGTTTATTTTATTTGAGGGCTACTGCTGAAAAAATATAGTCTCTATGTTTCTGAACATCCCATTCTTAAGAAGCCCACCTAAAGCCAGGAGAGAACTGGTTCCTATAAAAGCCCCACTCCTCACATGTTAAGCCATGAGATATTATTTATGTCCGCAACCACAGGACTGGTTTTCATCAGCTGCTCTGCAGGATGCATATTTCCATGTCCCAATTTCCCTAGAGCATACGTGCTTGTTGAGAAGAGTACATTGCTATTCCTAGCTCTACCCTTCATATACTCCCTCTAACACATGCTTATGAGGTGTGAACACAAAACAATAATCAGGGTTCCTTGTCATTCAGCCAGCACGCTATGAGAGGATACCAGGCACAGGTGGTTATATGTATGCTTTATTTATTTTTGCATATAAAAAAAAGCATGAAAATATCTACACTTTATGTCATGGCAATCACTGATCCCCATGTTTCTACATTTCCCTGTATATTATTTCTAGATTGTATAATTTTTCTTTTGCTATTCTAATTTTAATATCTATATGTTGTATACTTAATTCTACATTCATATTTTGTTAATTGTGTTCTTGGTGTTACTTTTGCTTTATTTTACTTTTAAGTTAATTTTATTTTTATATTTAATAAATTTTATTAGATTTTTTATATTACAAAACAGTTAATTTATGTGTGATGGATTTGTACATAAAGGAAAACATTACTAAGGTCAATTTTTTTTTTTTACATAAACCTTGCATAAATCTTTACAACATTGCTTCATAACAGATTCATGTAGTGAGTGTTATTTTTTTTGCAAGCTGGGTGAGAGCTAATCACATACACTACCGTTCAAAAGTTTGGCATCGCTTGCAAATTTCTTTGTTTTTGTTTAGTGAGTTATTTTCTACATTCGATACTGAGGATTTAAAAACTATGAAATAACACATATGGAATTAGGTAATTATGTAACAACAACAACAATAACAACAACAAAAGGAGGCTGACCTCTGTGTCTGACAATAACAACTGACTGTTGTTGTTATTGTTACATAATTACCTAATTGGATATGGATGTGTTCTTTCATAGTTTTGAAACTGAGCACACACAGCTGAAGTGCACTTGCAGCCACGAAGTCAGTTCAAAGTGAAATATTAGTTGCTTTATATTATACTGATAGCTGTAGATGAAATTGCTATACAACAATCAATATTTAATAGTCCTTTATTCTTCAACACCTGCTGGATGCGACTGGGCATAGAGTCAAAAAGATGTCTGCAGTAATCTGGGGTCACTCGGTCAACCCTTGTCTGCTTGATTGCTTCCTGATGATCATGTACAGAAGATGGTTTCTTGACTGCTCCAGCATTCTTCACCATCGTCCCACAGTTTTCTATTGGGTTTAGTTCTGGAAATGGCCCAGGCCATGACTTCAGAAGCTGTGTACCAACTCTTCTGAGAACTTACTTGTGAAAATCACTTGTACAGGGAGAACTTTAATACATAGCACATTTTACATAGCACATAGCCCCACATAGTGTCCTTTTTCACATGGGACTTGGCTGATGCAGATAGCTGTTCTCTGAGGACTTGTGACTGCAGTATAATATTTTTGGAGGCTCAGGTTCAGAACTGGAATTTCCTACAGTTTTCTTCCTGAGCCTCCAATAACGAAACAGGACTCCGTAACACACCTTAAACACAACTCCTGTTTTATTGTACTTCCAGCTGGTTAACACACAGTATGACTGCAAATCAATTTCTGCTATCTGAGATCACCCAAATGAGGATGGGTTCCCTGTTGAGTCTGGTTCCTCTCAAGGTTTCTTCCTATTGCCATCTTAGGAAGTTTTTACTTGCCACCATCGCCCTCGGCTTGCTCATCGGGGACTATCTGATTTATACGTATTTTCTCAAACGTTTCATACTCATTTCCCAAATTAAAGCTGCTTTGCAGCAATGACCAATGTTAAAAGCTCTATATAATTAATAATATAATTTAATTGGGTGGCACAGTGGCTTAGTGATTATCACTGTCACCTTGCATTTTCAGGGTCAAGGTTCATGGAGGTGTCTGTGTGCATGGAGTTTGCATGTTCTCCCAGTGCTTGGCGGGTTTCCTCCGGGTACTCTGGTTTCCTCCCACAGTCCATAGACATGAAGATTACGCTAATCCCAGTCTCCTAGAATAGGCTACAGTCCCTTTGCGACTCTGAAGCGGTATAGACGATGAGTGCGTGAGTGCGGGAATTGATTTGTTTTTTTTTTGGATTTTCCCCCGATTTTCTCCCTAATTTAGTCGTGTCCAATTCCTCCCCGTCACTAGGGGGCTCCCACATTAAGGCTACTACTACCACTCAGCCGGGAGGGCCGAAGACTATCACGTGTTTCCTCCGAACCACGTGACGCCAGCCGACCGCATCTTTTCGAACTGCTCGCTCGCGCACCGTTGGGGGCGGCGTAACACACTCGGAGGACAGCGCTATCCGCTCCCTCCGTTGCGCGAGCTCACAGATGCCCCTGACTGGCTGTAGAGCCGTGATTAATGTGGGAGCACTAAGTACCTCTCATCCCTCCCCTCTGAGAGAGCTCGGCCAATCAGCTCTCTCTAGACCTCCAGCTGCGAGAGGTTACAGCACCACCCGGGATTCGAACTAGCGATCTCCGGATGATAGGGCGAGCGCTTTAACCACTGCACCACTCGGAGGCCGAATTGATTTGTTTTAAAGTTTTCAGTTTATTAGTTTATGTGTACACTAAATGTGAGTGCAAGGAAAATAAAATATGAAAAGTATAATATAAACCAACTGATATTTAATTTCAGCAGACTTTACACATAAGTGCAAAATATAAATATGCTGCATCAGCCTGTGTGTGATACAGTACAGAGTAATCAGAAACGGTTTTGATTTGCTTGTTGGTTGGCTTTATGTCAGGCTTGTCCCTGTAATCTTCGGCTACCGTGTTTATATGTATAACAAGCCCCATGCAGTCAGTTATAAGATGTCAAACTCTGCCTATGGTTATTTTTATTCTGCTAAACGTTGGGTTTCTTCAAGTTCAACAAAGACAAGAACACCTTTCAAGCAATTTGTCATTATAATGAACTTTCAATGTGAAAATGGTAATTATCCTTAAAATGCTAAATTGATCGGCGCTTTCCAGCAAACGTGAAATGTCATACGCAAGCTCCTGGCATCACAGTTGCATTAATTTTCTAAACAAGGTGAATAAATGTTCCTTTTTAAAAAAAATTATATCACAATAATTGTTATCATTATTATAAATCCAACAAAGACGAGTGGTGATTATTAAACTGACAAAAGCAGTCTGAGCAATCTGTCACAATGTTCAACTTCAGAAGTCAAAATAACACCGATTAGCACTTGAAATGCAAGAGGACTCATTCCTCTGGAAACAAACGTGAAATGTCACACAAAAGGTTCTGTGCCTTTAGATGCATTATTCATTAAGTGTGGTGAGTATAAAAGCTGTTGGTCTAATTATGGCAATAATTGTTACTGCTATTGTTATTATACTCATACGATTGATTCAATCATATAGAGTGGTGTAAGTTATTTACCTTAAGGTATCTGTACAGAGTATATAGCGAGAGATATGATGTTAAATAAATCTTTTTTTTTACTTAAAGTGAAACCTCGGGTAAAAACTCAACACACTTTACTATTTAGAAGACCTGACAGAGGAAGTTTTTCCTGTGACAACTCAAGAAGCTTAAACTACTGCATGAAGTGCTACCCAACAGGACATGCAAAGGTTTTGTTATCTCAGTTGTGATCTCCTCTCCATTGATCAGCTGCACCCCACTCGATCTCGAGCTTCTTCCTTCAAGAAAATGAAGGTGGTGACCAGAAGACACAAGGAACAGCTTCTTTTTGCATGCTGCTTCTCATGTAAATAGTTCCATACCCAAATCTACAGTATGTCATATATTCTGTAATAGCTTCACTGTTATCATCTATCCATTTATATCAGTAAACTCCTTGCCATTAATCCCTGAACGTGCACTTTATATATTATATATTGTGTTTCGTTTCATGTTTAGTAAATGTGTGGAATTTTTCTTCAGTTTCTTATTTCTTATTATTCATTATTCATATTTCCCCTGTTTGGCTGTGGAGCAAATATCAAGTCACGTTATTTGTATGCTTGGTTTGAAAAAGTGTCTGCCCCCTTATTGATTTCATATTTTTTTGTATGTTTGTCACACTTTAATGTTTCAGATCATCAAACAAATTTAAATATTAGTAAAAGATAACACAAGTAAACACATCGTGCAGTTTTTAAATGAAGGGTTTTATTATTAAGGGAAAACAAAATCCAAAACTACATAGCCCTGTGTGATTCCTCCCAACCCCCCACCCAAACTACAATATTTACAAAGGGCAAAACATGAAACAGTGCAACAGTGGTCGAACCTTCCCAGTAGTGAACATAAAGGCTCGTCTTCGTTTTGCCAGAAAACATCTTGATGATCCCCAAGACTTTGGGGGAAATACTCTGTGGCCTGACAAGACAAAAGTTGACCTTTTTGGTGTGAAATAACATCATCATACTGTACCAGCAGTAAAACATGGTGGTGGTAGTGTGATGGTCTTGGGCTGGTTTGCTGCTTCAGAACCAGGATGACTTTGCTGTAATGAATGGAACCATGATTTTTGCTGGGTACCAAAACATCCTGAAGGAGAATGTCCGGCCATCTGTTTGTGACCTCAATGATCCAAAGCATACCAGCAAGTCTACTTCTGAATGGCTGAAGGAAAAACAAAATGAAGACTTTGGAGTGGCCTGAATGCAATTGAAATGCTGTTGCATGACCTTAGGCGGTTCATGCTCGAAAACCCTCTAGTGTGGCTGAATTACAACAATTCTGCAAAGATGAGTGGGTCAAAATTCCTCCACAGGGCTGTAACAGACTCATTGCAAGTTATCGAGAACGCTTGATTGCAGTTGTTGCTCCTAAGGGTGGCACAACCAGTTATTAGGTTTGGGGGGCAAACACTTTTTCACTCAGGGCTATGTAGTTTTGGATTTATAAAAACCTTCATTTAAAAATGGCATGATGTGTTTACTTGTGTCATCTCTGACTAATAAATAAATTAGTTTGATGATCTGAAACATTAAAATATGACAAACATGCAAAAAAAAAAAGAAAGAAATCGGTAAGGGGGCAAACACTTTTTCACACCACTGTGCATGACTATTGAAACTGATTCTTATTAAATTTCTGGAAGGCTTTATCATTCAAAGGCAGGCCATAGTTGCTGAATTACACGATTTGGGCTGAGGATGATGCGAGTTTGGAATCTTTAGAAGTCAAAATAATGGTGATTTATTTTTATTTGAAATGCAAGATAATTGTTCCTTTCAATTTTATGTGAAATGGCCATTTCAAATGTCAAATGTTTCTATCATGATTAATCTGAATATAGCCAGATATCAGATAACCCACCCAACAACGTATTGCACCTCATTTCATTTGTTCCGTTATGAAAGACACAAAAGGCGAGATCATGTCATGTTACACCCTGACAGATATAATAAAGCAGACATGAAATAGCAGAGATGATATGAGATATATGCTAATTATTGCAGATTTGAAAAGACTCCTTCACCACATTTTTCATTTTCAACTGATTAAAAGGCCTCGTCCAAGGGTTCTTGAGTGGCACAATTAATAAAAATGTTGTCCACAATACCACACAGGTATCCGGCATCATTTTCATCTAAGCAAAGACAACAGGTAACGTTCATGTTGGGTGGTAAGGAGCAGTTGTGTCCTTATGGCCAATCATTCGGCCCCAAATACTTTAAGCATGGCCCTGAATATTTTAAGCTTAGCCCTCAAAATGCTTGCCTTGAAGTAGAGGTATTTTATAGCAACGCGTCAGACAGACCTGGAGAGTTACAGAGTGGAACTTTTACTTGCAATCAGCATCAGATGGAGGAGAGGGGCGTGGAGGGAGGGGAGGGAGAGGAATTTAGCACTGCACGCAAAGCTTGAGGATGCTCGTGCCCCGAAGTCAAAAAAGCTCTGGCTATAAAGACCAATCTAGCCTCCTGGGCTATTTCAAGGAGAAAAAAATCAAGGTAAACTGGCGAGTCAGGTTATGGTTCTGTGGCTCCATCAGTTCAGTTAAAACAGCCGTCACTGGCATGACCAGAATTAGAAACAGTATTGCCAAAGCACGTAGGCAGTTTTGTTCAAAGCACGCAATTTTGACAATATGGGCCAAGAAAGAAAGCACCCGTGTAGGAACAAAAAGGGGAAAGGACAGATTGAGAGGTTACCATGCTCACTGTGCCATCTTGGTTTAGAGATAGTAAGCAGAGATAGTAATCTCTCTCCTGTTTGTGTGCGTGTGTGAGATAAAACAGTGGTGGCCAAACGTATCAAGACAACATACGCTATGTATTATAGTTGTCCCTGTGCACAAAACAGGTGAGGTCATTTTGTTCTAGTCTGTCTGGCTGAAGTTGGAAGAAATAGAACAAATATGTGGCAAGACGTTTACTTTCTGAAGCCAGGGTGTCCACCTCGGCACTAAAGTAAAACTAGGGAACTGTGAGTTTCTTTGACAAATTTCTATACATGGTCATCAGGTAGCTATCAATCAGGCACGGACTGAGCGAGTGACATTCAGTCTTTTTTTTTTTACTTTATGGCCAGCCTGATCCAGCAGGTTTTAAAGGATAAAAGACTATATACTATATATTGATTGCGGCACAAAATAACAAATTCTTGTAATTTGTTGTAAAGGTACAACCCGAATTCCGGAAAAGACCTAAATCACATGAGCCAATATGTTTTCTTCGCAATAGGACATAACAGAAAATAACAAATGTTTAAATGGAGAAATTGTATCCTTCTATCCACTAAATGAGATCATTTCAAAGTTGATGCCTACCACAAGGCCAAAGACCTTTGTTGGATGCCCATGGTCTTCAGGCCCTCAGACGACACTGCATCACTCATCGGCAGGATTGTGTCACTGACATTACTAAATGGGTCCAGGAATACTTCCAGAAACCACTGTCGGTAAACACAATCCACCATGCCAGCTAAAGCTCTATCAGGCAAAAAAGAAGCCAAATGTGAACATGGTCCAGATGCGCCGTCATGTCTTGCGGGCCAAGGCTTGTTTAAAATGGACTGTTTCAAAGTGGAAAACTGTTCTATGGTTAGAAGAGTCCAATGTTGACATTCTTGTTGGAAATCACGGACGCCGTGTCCTTCAGACTAAATAGGAGGGAGACCTTCCAGCGTGTTATCAGTGTTCTGTTTAAAATCCGGCATCTCTGATGGTATGGGGATGCATAAATGCTTACAGTATGGGCAGCTTGTTGCTTGTTTTGGAAGGCACTATGAATGCTGAAAGGTATGTAAAGATTTTAGACTACGTCTGTTTCCAGGAAGGCCTTGTGTATTTTGGCAGGAAAATGCTAAACCATATACTACAGCTATTACAACAGCATGGTTTCGTAGTAGAAGAATCCGGCTGCTGAATTGGCCTGCCTGCAGTCCAGATCTTTCACCTATCGAGAACATTTGGTGCATCATTAAATAAAAAGTGTGTCAAACATGACCACAAACTCATAAATAGTAAACATACCCTCGTCCCAACTTTTTTGAGAAATGTAGCAGGCATCCAATTGGAAATGAGCTCATTTAGTGGATAAGTGTCAAATCTTTCTACGACTAATTAGAGTTTTTGAGTTTTCTTTTTATTCAAATTTTTAAAAAACGTTTCTGGAGTTAACCTTCAACAACCTACTGATGCTAAACCAAAAAATGCCCCAGGCAATCTTTTCAAATGCTAGAATCACCCATGTTAAGGAGGGATAAGTCATTTTTCAGAATGCTGCCAGTCATTTGAAAACATCTGTAAGGTCGCGTATGCGGAATGGGGGCAATTACCATAAGTTCCCCAAAATGTACAATGAAATTAGGTGTGCTGTAATTCTAAAGGATGCAGTGACTGTTTAGGAAGCTCTGACTCATTTTGTTAGCTGATGTGCAATTTAGATGGGTTTCTTTATGTGTTTGAAATGCCTGCTGTAGATGAAAACACAAGTAATCCTTTTTGGAAAATCTTCATCGTGCTTATTTTTACCGAGCACTAATTAAACCCCAGTAGACTTCTCTAGAAATACGTATATCAGAGAGTCAAAGAGGAAGTTGCGGAAATAACAGCAATCAGAAGAAAGGGAAATCAGCCATATGCACACTGTTTATCAGTGTTGTGCACGTATGCACTAAAAGAGCACTGTCCTTTGAACACGTAACACATTAGATAGATGGGTAGGGAAAAAAAAGGCTTTGTACTGCCCAGAGAAAATGACAAAGAAATGTGAACCAGTTCTGACTCTGATCTTTGCTCAAAAATTCTAAATTATGAAGTATGAACTAGTCTTTTTAATGTATGGGGACTGAACTATGAGCTAGCTGTGTGAGCTAAGTGTGAACTTGCCCAGCACTGTTGTTTATTTAATACAAAGGGTATCCTTCTGTGCTTGATCTTTAAATCTCTGTAGTGTATAGCTCTGGATCTTTCCTTTAATCCAAGTTATGAGTATTAGTCTAGTAAGAAATTAAGCAGTGAAGCGATGATTATGAATACCTCTAAACAAATTAAAATGTATTATCATTTAAAAATCTGTTTGATGTTAGTCGAATGCGTCTGTGAGTTACTTGATGAATGTTCAGACAAATCCCCTAGTGGTCTTGTGGTTCCAATGTACAACATTCTGGCTATAGTGGTTCAGCATATTAATGAAATAGAATAAATCTCTTTAGGATATGATGGAAATTTGATTTTTTTTTTGCCTCAAACTGAAACCAGTGGTAATTCTAAAGGGGGGAAAAGTCCAATGGTGTCTTCTGACCATTTTCTTTCTCAAACCAATTGCACCCTAAAGTAGGGGTGTGCTTTTGGAACCTTATTGGCATCAGGTGAAGGAATTACAGAGCAACTCCCTTGTGGAGAATAATCTATTCTAGAGAATTCATTTGGAAAATGGGTTTGTTTCCAGAAAACATCTGGAATGTGGTGAGCTTAGACTGGTGACTGATAAATTACTCTTACTGCTACTGCAAGGCTGAAGGTAAGCATGATTTTTCAGATCTCGTCTCCATCCAGTTGTTTCTATATACAAAGAAATATTTAATGAAAGACTAAAGTAATAAGTATATAATCATAATTTTCACAATAATAATCCATAAGGTCACCAGCATCTGTGTGCGGGATGATCAGGATGTAACACGACCCACTCTTCATGGTGGACAAACAGCTGATGTAATACTGATGTTTTCATTGAAAATAGACAACATAGTAACACTATCGCAGTCGAATAGTTCATGCTTACCGTCAAGAATCTGCTAAACATGCTCTAGATAATGTGGCGCTACTTATAAGAAAAGCAATTAGGGAGAAAACAAGCTTTCTGGTATAACAGTTATACATGCAGACTAAAACAGACCTCTTGAGTTACAACTTACTATTAAAGTGCAAAAAAGGACACCCTCCTTAGCTATGTGAAGGATACTAAAGCTGATCCTAATGTTGGATCACCATATCTCTCAACCCTAACGTGCAAGCGTAAAACTATATAACTATAAAACTATATTAAACTATCTTATTTAATAAAATAAAATAAAAAAGTAATTGACAAAAGCCCTTTTTCAACCCTTGTTTAAAATACTGGACATTTACCCTTAGATATCTAATTATAGGCTAATAACAAATAATCCTTTTGTCTCTAATCTCCCAGAAAAGCTTGCATTTCAGCAGTTAGGCTCATACCTGCATAGGATTTACATTCATAAAACTGTTTAATTAGGATTGGTGCCTTTTCACGCTATTGAGACAGCACTGATTAAACTGGAAAATGGCCTACTACAGAACTTCGATCAGCTTAGTGTCCCCTCGCTGGTGTTAGAAGCAGTTTTACTTAAGCTTTTTTGAAATTAGGTGAGGCTCTCATTACCCCCCCCCCCCCCCCCTAAAAACATTCTTTCAGTAAATTAAAATTGCTCAAATGAAGTACCGTTTTACCGTAATTGAAATAGCTGATATAGGAAAAATTGGCCCTAGACGTCTGTCCTTTATTTCAGTTTGGTGATTTCTTGGCTTGAACCAAAACAGGGTCTGGGGTTTTGAAAGCTTTCCACCATCCTGCTTTCCGCAATAATTAGTCCCACTTATTGTGTTTGACAGTTTCATGGGTTTACCTCCCAACTTCGATGATGAAATCAGGCCCCTGATGAAGATGAATGTTGGCCCAGGTTAGAAAAAGTAAGTTGTGTGAATGTTAAACTGTCATTCATGGCTAGTTTACGTGTACTGACGAATTGAGAACGTGAAAGCCAGCAACTTTCCTGTAATGTGTTTGATTCTCCAGATACTCCAGAAGTCGGCTACAGAAGGGAAACGTTGGCTAGCTATAAATGGTTGTTTGTGAAAGTGTGATGTTCGTTGCATAAGGAAGAACACCAGTGGAATACACTGCGGTACTTATTGTCAAACTGTATAGTGAGGTTTTAAAATATGGACGATTTGAAATGGGTATAATTAATCAAAATAAAGAGATGATAAAATATACCCAGGTTTAAGCATTTATAGACTGGAAAACTTACATCGGAATAATAGTGGAACTTACTGATAAAGGTGCACAATCAGACTTTGTGAAGAGTCAAAGAAACAGCAGGGTACACATAGGCAAGCTACATGAGAGCAGACCATAAATAAGCAATCAAATAAATAGACACTACATACATACATACAGTACATACACGACTATACTGTACACAATTGTACATAGCAGATATTGTTGGTTGTCCAAATGTTGTGGTGATGTTAATTTGGCAATTATGGACATCAGGACCATGTTGTTATTAGCTTGTTTTTGAAAGTTCTTCTGAAGGATTACTTTGATTAAATGACGTCAGAACAATATTGACTTCATGACGACGAGATAATGAATTCCCCTAACACAATATTGCAAAAGCAACTTCAAAACCACATTAATACTAAACCAAACTAAACCAAAGCCTGAGGGGGTCTCAAACACCAGTCTCTGAGGTGGGAACACTGCACTCTAACCAGAGGATCGCTAGGAAACAAGCATGCACAATAACAAGCACCACAAGCACAATGTTACAGTAGAGTAGTTTAGGAGCACTTCATGGTATTATTTCATGGTAAAAATTAAAGAGAGGAATACAACAGCAAGAGATGCATAACATAAGATACACATGTTGTGTGTGGAAAAGTATTGTGTCCATCCCAATCGCCGAACGGAAGCTTAAACACTGTTAGAATCCAGTTGTGGCCGGATGTTGTGTAAATGGATGTTAATTCACATACAGTGGTGTGAAAAACTGTTTGCCCCCTTACTGATTTTTTTTTTTTTTTTTTGCATGTTTGTCACACTTTAATGTTTCAGATCATCAAACAAATTTAAATATTCACTTTACATCAAACACATCATGCAGTTTTTAAATGAAGGTTTTTATTATTAAGGGAAAAAAAGAACCCAAAACTACATAGCCCTGTGTGAAAAAGTGTTTCCCCCTAAACCTAATGATGATCTGAAACATTAAAGTGTGACAAACATGCAAAAAAAAATACAAAATCAGTAAGGGGGCAAACACTTTTTCACACCACTGTAAATGTTCCAAATGAACGTTACAATATCAACATTTTCTTGGTTGTCTCAATGTCGTTTTTATCAAAGTTGTTCTAACTTTCAAATATAATGTTGTCCCAATGATGGACATCTCTTCAATCATGTTACAACCAAATAATGCTTAACCTATATGGTAACATGTATTCCCAATGTAAAATCAAACAAAATTCCCAAAGTTGACCATATACATATACACACTTGGACAAAATTCTTGGTACCCTTCGGTCAATGAAAGAAAAACTCACAATGGTCACAGAAATAACTTTAATCTGACAAAAGTAATAATAAATAAGAATTCTATGAATGTTAACCAATGAAAGTCAGACATTGCTTTTCAACCATGCTTCAACGGAATTATATAAAAAAAAATCAACTCATGGAACAGGCCTGGACAAAAATGATGGTACCCTTAGAAAATACTGAAAATAATGTGACCAAAGGGACATGTTAATTCAAGGTGTGTCCACTAATTAGCATCACAGGTGTCTACAATCTTGTAATCAGTCAGTGGGCCTATATATAGGGCTCCAGGTAGTCACTGTGTTGTTTGGCTCAACATGGACCAGAGGAAGCGAAGGAAAGAGTTGTCTCAGGAGATTCGAAAGAAAATTATAGACAAGCATGTTAAAGGTAAACGCTATAAGAGCATCTCCAAGCAGCTAGATGTTCATGTGACTACAGTTGCACATATTATTCAGAAATTTAAGATCCATGGGACTGTAGCCAACCTCCCTGGACGTGGCCGCAGGAGGAAAATTGATGACAAATCAAAGAGACGGATAATCCGAATGGTAACAAAAGAGCCCAGAAAGACTTCTAAAGAGATCCAAGGTGAACTTCATGCTCAAGGAACATCAGTGTCAGATCGCACCATCCGTCATTGTTTGAGCCAAAGTGGACTACATGGAAGACGACCAAGGAGGACACCATTGTTGAAAACAAATCATAAAAAAGCCAGACTGGAATATGCCAAACTACATGTTGACAAGCCACAAAGCTTCTGGGAGAATGTCCTATGGACAGATGAGACAAAAATGGAACTTTTTGCCAAGGCAAATTTTGCTAATTATACTTGAAGCATATCAAGAAAAGAACACTGTCCCTACTGTGAAAGATGGAGGAGGCTCTGTTATGTTCTGTTATGTATAATGAAATCTCAAGACTATCAAGGGATTCTAGAGAGAAATGTGCTGGCCAGTGTCAGAAAGCTGGGTCTCAGTCGCAGGTCATGGGTCTTGCAACAGGACAATGACCCAAAACACACAGCTAAAAGCACCCAAGAATGGCTAAGAGGAAAACATTGGACTATTCTAAAGTGGCCTTCTATGAGCCCTGACGTCAAGCCTATTGAGCATCTTTGGAAGGAGCTGAAACATGCTGTCTGGAAAAGGCACCCTTCAAACCGGAAACAACTGGAGCAGCTTGCTCATGAGGAGTGGGCCAAAATACCTGCAGAGAGGTGCAGAAGTCTCATTGACAGTTACAGGAATCGTTTGATTGCAGTGATTGCCTCAAAAGGTTGTGCAACAAACTATTAAGTTAGGGGTACCATCATTTTTGTCCAGGCCTGTTCCATGAGTTCATTTGTTTTTTTTATAATTCCGTTGAAGCATGGTTGAAAAGCAATGTCTGACTTTCATTGGTTAACATTCATAGAATTCTTATTTATTATTACTTTTGTCAGATTAAAGTTATTTCTGTGACCATTGTGAGTTTTTCTTTCATTGACCGAAGGGTACCAACAATTTTGTCCACGTGTGTATATACCGGATCCGTGTGCATGGAGTGTGTATGTTCTCCCCGTGCTTGGTGAGGTTCCTAATAATTGCCGTTCACAAATTACCCATAGTGTGTGAATGAGCATGTGAATGTGTGTATATATGTCTTTGTGTGCCCTACAATGGATTGATCTCCTGGGATAGGCTCCAGTGACCCTGTACAGAATAAAGTATGGTATAGATGATGAGTCAGGGAGTGACTTATCATTCAAAGGTGTTGAATTAATACTCTACACATTGTGATAGTTATAGATAGTGATAGATTTATGTTTACATCCCATAAAGTCAAAACTATCAAAGTTGACAGATTTTTAGCTCTTTCTACCATGTGCAAGTTAGGAAACCCAAAATGAGATCATCTTTTAAAGGTACTGGTGATTTGTTAGCATATTATTCAATTCCACCTAAGAATGGTTACAATGTAGAGTATAAAATGCATATAATGTGCGTGGACCTTACACAGTTTATGGAAAGGAAGAATCTGGGGGGATTGTAAGGGTTTGGGCAATGTTTAGCATTGATGAGGAATGCCAACTTTACTGAAAAGTTTCCACTTGTTTGTTGGCAGAAACTTTATTCTCCATATGCTCCAGCGATTGTTTTTTCCCTTGCCTGAAATGTTGACTGAGCAATGCCAAAATGTGTGGAGAAAGTCATTTATGTTTGGACGGCGTTCAGTGCATGCATTCAGTTAGACCCTGTTGGAACATTTCGTGTGCAGCGAGTGATTTATTTAGAATGGCGTGAGTTGTAGGTTTATAGTGGCTCATCATCACTACAAGTTGTTTACACGCACAGAGGTTAGTTTTAACTCTTTAGAAGGCTACTTTAATTCACTCAAATTGCAAAATATGTTAAATAGACAAGCAGTGGACATGTGGAGCATGCTCAGGGTGCAGCGACTCACGTGCACACTGGAAAGATTCAAACAAATGTTGTTAATTTGGATGATGTAGCTAAACTTGACTTGACAAAATGTTTTTCTCAAATAGACCGCCTCTGGTCTTCACATGGGTTTTATGCTTTTTAACAACACAAAACACTCTACCTTGGTCAGAGCTGCCCCAGCAGCACAAGGGGAACCTATAAAAATTAGGCCTAAAATATTGGGTTTTAATGATATGGTTGATTTCTGTATATATGTGCAAAATTGACACTGTCCACAAATATAGTCTCCAACAGACAGTCTTCAGCAATTGCATTTATGTAGGAACAAGGTAAAATTTAAACCTATGATTTGCCTTGCTGCTGTTACAGAAAAGCAATCACCGGTTTCTGACCAATCAGAATATTAGACTGCGCATTTTAAACCCAGGTTACAGGGCTACTGCATGGATAAATTTTTTTTTTTTTTTTTTTTTTTTTAAACAAGACAGGGTTCAGCAAATCAAAAACTAAATTCATTAGTTTTTGTTTGTGTTCAGATAGAAATTAGTCTCCTGTACAAATAAGAATTAGAAAGTAATCAAAAATGAAATCTCCCCACGTGACTTTGAGACACATATTTCACATTTGGTGCATGTGTTTGTTTTACATTTTGTGTGCAAGGTTTAAACAAGAGTAAATTCCATTATTTGCTACTGTTTTTAGTTTTATGATTTTTTTTTTCTTCTTGCCTCTGTATTGGTGAGTGGGGCAAATGAATGTTGCTTTAAGACCTACATTGAATTTCTGTCACTATATGTGAAATTTCAGATGACGTGTTCATGCTTTATAATGCCTTCATTATTCATCGTTATAATTCAGTGGTGGTTTTATGGACATGTGGATCGTTCAGTTAAGCATACCTTTAGGAGTATTTCTGCAGCTTGAAACTTGACATTTCTTGTTGCTCAGAGCCTCATGCATTTGCCTGTTCTGTATCTACGCCTCTGACTGAAATCATAAGCTGCCAGTCACTGATGGAATATATAGGACCTTAAATTGAAATCTCTTAGCAGGTCAGTGCTGTTGCTCACTTCAAATTCCAACCCTGACCTTATGAGCATTTCCACTTTGGCTCTGGGTAAACTGCAATCTGATCGAGGACAATGCATGAAGCTGGAGAGTGACTGACAGCTCTGATGTCTTATCTTGGTGTTGCACCGGAGAACTCTTCATTATTCATTAGAAAAGGGCTTCATTAAATAATATATATTTCCTAAATTCCTGATCATGCAGCAAAGCTATTTAAATACAATATAGCAATTTATTATAATTTTATTATAATAAAATGACAGCTAGCACTTTAACAAAGCTAGTCTTATTATGCAAATACTCTAGTCTAATTTCTGATGCAAAATTAATGGCATAAAAACCATTTTGCTTAAGTGTGCATTGCTATACTCTATGCAATTTTCAGAATTTTGCCTTTCAGCATCATCACATTGTATTTGCAAATAATCAATAATTGATTAAAGTGTGGACTTTATTTAAGTGGTTTAACAAAAATCTTGCTGTTACGTGGTGCGGTATGGAGAGCCGCACCACGAGATGTTTTTAATGATGAGAGCCCTGACGCAGGGCTTTAGAACGTTCTGAACATTTATGCGCGGCTCTGCCCCTCGTGCGACCTGCATCGTTACAATTGCATCAACTGTTTAGGAATAACAGACATTTTTTACATAGTTCCTTTACAGGCTCAAAAGGAATGAGACAAACAGTGCTGACCAGTAGTTTTCATCATTCGAGTTTTCCACTTAGTGTTATGTTTTATGCTTATCTTTATATTGATTTTTTTAAAGATTAGAATAAATAATGCTCACAATCCAAGGTTTAACTGTATTATTATTATTATTATTATTATTATTATTAATTTACAAAACACACCAAACACCTTTTTCCTTTGTTATTATAGAGCATTGTCTGTAGCTACAGTAAGAACAACAACAAAAAAAAAAAAAAAAAAAAGGAAAAAAGAATATTTGAATCCATTTTAAGTAGAGTGTGAAACATAAAAGGTGGAAAACTTGAAAAGGTCTGAAAACTTTCCATTGGCTTTGTAATTATAAATATAAGGATTATTTTTTAAGCTTAGATCAAAATCCTTTGTCTGGAAAACATGGACATGGAACAAATGCTGACCAAATGCAATTTCCTCCCTTGAGCTGCTTCACCACGCCTTTAGCCTCCAGCCACTTTCAGTCGCTGCTTGTTTGTGAGGGAACAAATGTTTTTAAGCTGTTCAAACAACTAAAACGCAGGCGTACACTTGTGGCTGTTACTCCACATTATATGATCCTATAAATGCTTATAAAGAATTAAATGTTGACATGTTCATATTAAATTAAAATAATATTCGAAAATCATTGTGGTATAAGGGGATTAAACACTTTGCTTTTATATAAAATAAGCAACTCTGGGCTGGTAACAGTACAGTAATGTCAGTTGATAACATGAATGATTTTTTTCTATAATAGCATGACTCCCCCCCCCCCCCCCCCTTATTATTGGGATTTAGTAGATAATACAACATGGGTCCACGTGTAAGGGTTAAATAAAAACTGATTATTGTGTGTAGGCTATGTTTGGCTTTTGATATTCTGTATTGATTGGGTTGAATTGGCATCTTCTTCGTGCTGGATTCAGTGATTGGCTCTGCAGGGTCTGTCTATACTATTTGTGAGTATTGATACTATCAGTGCTCTCAGTATTGATTTTGGATGTTGGATGATTTTAGTCTTTGGAATGTCACGATTGCCAGAAAAGGGACACAAATGTAAGACATCAATAATATGTTCCATGCGGCTCTGCTTTTTTAAAGACTAGAAGTATTTTTATAGTATAGAACCGCTTTTGTTTTTAATAAACATGGTGCCATTTTTGAGGGCGGAGCCTAGCTGGAGGCAAAATAATTCCCAGAACACATGAACTTACCTCATTATTGATGATCGGCTCATCAAGATCCTTTCAGCTTATTATGTGTAATCAAAGTTATTGATCACACGTGTGCTGCGCTTCTCCCTACCTCTCTGCTTGACCAAATACACTCCCCTCCTTACAGGATCAGCATCCCAATGAGCCTTATATCTTCTCTTTTTATCTAAAACAATTCGATTTTAAAAGATAGGGGAGAAAGTGAAAGTGCACCCATATGATTAATCTGTGCTGTGACATATTTAAACCCAATGGTAATGATGTAGGAATGATGAGTGATTATGTAAACAACTGGCAGATGACAATTTTTTTTTTTACCATAATTTCAGTGGTAGGACTTGCCTGGATGAACACTTCTCATTTCTCTAAACAGTTTAACATCATATTTGAATTGAATTGAAAAATCATAAGGAATCTGTAAACCATAACAGTACATGTAACGTAGTTGATGGTCAATTAACATAATAAGTGACAAAAGGTTATTAGAGATAAAATATTTTTTAAATGAGAGAACACTGACCACGGTGTGTTTAAAATGTATGCCATAGAGAAGAATGACATCGTTTGATGTGAGTTCTGTTGGTAACTTAATCTGTAAATTAATATATTAAAATCGCTTACATGAGAAAATCTATTCTTTTTTTTGTATTTAGACTTTTGAAATAAATTAGAAAATTGAAAGTTGTTGTAGTTGCTCTAATGGATTTTATTCGTTATTTTAAACCCAGCAGACATGGCAAAAATCAATTTGGTAAGATCATGGCCAATAAAACATTTTAAGTGAAGTATATGATGCACATAACATTTGTATGCTATTTTAACATGCTTTTTCCTAATAGGTGGAATATGATATTTTTCAATTGAATTCATTAAATTTTATTTGTATAGCACTTTTAACAATTGTCATTGTTGCAAAGCAGCTTTACACAATCAAAATAATTATTTAAGAATTTTTGATAGAGTAAATATACACTCACCTAAAGGATTATTAGGAACACCTAATCAACCAATCACATGGTAGTTGCTTTAAGCAAAGGTGATTTAAGCGATTTTGAGCGTGGCATGGTTGTTGGTGCCAGACGGGCCGGTCTGAGTATTTCACAATCTGCTCAGTTACTGAGATTTTCACGCATAACCATTTATAGGGTTTACAAAGAATGGTGTGAAAAGGGAAAAACATCCAGTATGCGGCAGTCCTGTGGGCGAAAATGCCTTGTTGATGTTAGAGGTCAGAGGAGGATGGGCCGACTGATTCAAGCTGATAGAAGAGCGACTGAAATAACCACTCGTTACAACCGAGGTATGCAGCAAAGCATTTGTGAAGCCACAACACGCACAACCTTGAGGCGGATGGGCTAAAACAGCAGAAGACCCCACCGGGTACCACTCATCTCCACTACAAATAGGAAAAAGAGGCTACAATTTGCACGAGCTTACCAACATTGGACAGTTGAAGACTGGAAAAATGTTGCCTGGTCTGATGAGTCTCGATTTCTGTTGAGACATTCAAATGGTAGAGTCAGAATTTGGCGTAAACAGAATGAGAACATGGATCCATCATGCCTTGTTACCACTGTGCAGGCTGCTGCTGGTGGTGTAATGGTGTGGGGGATCTTTTCTTGGCACACTTTAGGCCCCTTAGTGCCAATTGGGCATCGTTTAAATGCCACGGCCTACCTGAGCATTGTTTCTGACCATGTCCATCCCTTTATGACCACCATGTACCCATCCTCTGATGGCTACTTCCAGCAGGATAATGCACCATGTCACAAAGCTCGAATCATTTCTAATTGGTTTCTTGAACATGACGATGAGTTCACTGTACTAAAATGGCCCCCACAGTCACCAGATCTCAACCCAATAGAGCATCTTTGGGATGTGGTGGAACGGGAGCTTCGTACCCTGGATGTGCATCCCACAAATCTCCATCAACTGCAAGATGCTATCCTATCAATATGGGCCAACGTTTCTAAAGAATGCTTTCAGCACCTTGTTGAATCAATGCCACGTAGAATTAAGGCAGTTCTGAACACCGTATTAGTATGGTGTTCCTAATAATCCTTTAGGTGAGTGTATTTATCAACATACATGGAATGGACTGAAATTTTTTAATTTTTTTAATATCACTTTAATATATAATTTAATTGTACAGTTTTGGAAAGTGCACAAGATCATAATTAAGAAATAAATAAGAGAATCAGAAAATGCCTTAAATATTAGGAAGTATTTTAGATTATTTAGTATAGTATAATATGTTATAAACTGTTATTTATGCTGGTACCACCAACCACACCATGGTGATTATATTCAAAAATTAATTGTCCATGTCTGGTATTGTCCAACAAATATTTTGAATATGGGCGCGAATGTACAAATTCTAAAATATTTCAATGCACAGGTTTCGTTTGAATGCTGCAGAATTCAAAGTGCTTCACTTTTTCCCCCCTTTTTTTTAAAGCCTTTTAACCATTAAAAATATTCGAAGGAGAAGACCTTTTTTTCCTTACAAAAGCACAAGACAATTGACCGTTCAAATTCACCTGGAACACTTTGTGTCCATCAGAGGTACCGTACTTTTGAAAGCTTGACCCAAACGTATTAAGTATACAGCTAAAGCTTTTTGAGTGACTGAGCAGCAAAGTACAAATTGCTCACAGCAGTCAAGTGTTATTACCTTTAAGGACATTCATTGTTCCTAAAATGTATTCATAATTACTTTGCTATAAATATATGCCTCTTTCTTTATTAGATTAAATTTGTCCTGATGTGACAACAGTTATTATCTTTTCCTGTAAAAGAAAACCACACACACACTCAGAAAGTCTGTGAACTGCAGGTGTTTGGAGAATTAAAAGCATCCTGCAAAGGTTTTATCTTCATGCGTTACTTCTTTATAACGACTCTACCTTTCGTTATCGTGGCTTCCTGGCTGATTAAATCCAGTTCCACGTCTTACAAAACAACAAAATTAGCCTGGAAATACAGTATAAAGACATCAGGCCTAATTGCAGCAATTCACTAAAGCGTAGTTTTGTGTAAAGTCTCACAATACACCCAGTTTCACTGCAGAGTCTCAGGAATATAAAGCATAATAAGAGCTTCTATTCAATATTCTCGGAATCCTTAATCAGAAAATTCGATTTTACTTTAATAGTTATTTTGAAGCAAAGGTATTGAAATATTTAAATATTACACTCTCAAATTTGTTTTTGTTTTTTTTTATGAATGCTGTAGATTATATTTGAGAGTGATGGATCCACAGATTAATTCTTTAATTATTTACATGCGGAAATGATGTGTATGATATAAATAATTAGATTTTTTTCTTTTCCAGTTCAACCTTGAAATTGAGTAGGAGTTCTGAACGAAAGTACTACAAAGAAATTTGGGGGCAATCTGGCAAAAAAAAAAAGTAATTAAAGCAAAATTAATGAAATAACTTAAAGCAATGGCATCTTGAAATTAAGAAATGTTATGTTGAAGTAACAACTTATATTGAAATAAGATAAAATGGTTGAAAATCTTTATTTGTCATTTGCACAGCTGACACATGAAAAACTGCACAGTTATATTCTTGCACAGTTGCATCACACCTCCAGGGATGAGGGTTCGATTCACACCTTCGGGTCTGTATGTGTGAAGTTTGCATGTTCCCAGGGCCTCTTCCAACCCTGTAAAGCATATGTGGCATATAGAGAGAGTGAGAAATGTATATACAAAATGTACACTGAGAAAACCTACCTTTTCAATATATAAAAATATAAGAAATGAATAAAAATCTAACACAGTTTAGTACGTCAACATTTTTTCCAAAAAAAGGGGTCAGGGCTCTTCTAATTCCATTCACATCAGTAGTAGACTCATCAGCAAAACTCATAAACTTATAGAATATCTAAGCAGAATGAAAAACACGTGACAATCCTGCTAAAGGTAACATACATGAGCTGGCTCTAGGCAAACCCAGTCGCAACCAGACCAGTAAAGACATGGACCAACACTGCACAGGCAAACCTGTAGGGATCACACAGACACTATATGATACTGTATGTTCAAGGAATCTATGGACTACTGTATATCCATGAGTACACAGCACGCAGCCGGTCAGTGGTGCACCTCCATACTGTATGGGTTCCTCCCAACTGCTTGGATTTTCCCAAATCAAAAAGCCCTGGTTTATACCAGAATCTACGCAGTAAGACCAGGAAAATGTGGGAAGTTTTTAAAATAGGGGATGAAGAGGAGTACAAGAGGCCTACAAAAATCCATCAGTGCTCCAAATACTCTCAAAAATCTCTACGAAAGGAAACGAAACCCGAGACGTCACCTTACCAGAAAAAAATTATACGCCGAATTTGACAGACTGAACACAAACACCCCTTAAAATCCCCCTGAAACCCTGAGAACACTATACTCCAGGGTACCATAAACACAGGTGCTGAAGGCTCTAAAGCGAGTTGACCCCCACCGAGCAGTAGGACTTGATGCCATTCATTATAGTGCATTTAGTGCTCTTGATGATATCACCAAGAGCACTAAAAGCCTGTGCTGAGCAGATGGCAGGTGTGTATACAGACATTTTCAACTTGTCTCTCACACAAGGAGTTATGCCACGTCTATTCAGGTTTGCCATCATCAAAGCAGTGCCAAAAAAAACAGACAAATCTACTCTGAATGATTTTAGCCAAGTGCCACTTTCACCCTCGCCATGAAGTGTCTAGAAAAACAGGTGCTGTCACATATTAACTCCATGGTCCCAGATACCATCGACCCAGTTCACCTCAGTTCACCTACCGCAAAAAATAGATTGGTAGCCATGGCATGGCCGTACACTGGACTACCGCAGAACATTTGTAAGCATCATTTTTCTAGACAATAGTTTTGTCTTCAATACCGTCTGCCCAGGAAAGCTGTTTGTGAAGCTGACGGACCTGGTGGGTCACTACTGGATTGAACTGGATTGATGGACAGACCACAGGAGGTGAGGATGGAAGACAAGGTCTGTGTTGAGCTTACACCCTGTATGCCCACAACTGTATCACCCCCCCAGGACAACACTATAATCGTTAAATATGCAGATGATACAACCATCTTGGGCCAGTTACAGGGAATTGATACAGGGAATAGACAAAAAAACATTCTTGTCTATGGTGCAGAAAACAACCTCATCCTCCAAAGAAAGACCAAAGAAATAATCGTAGACTTTAAAAAGAAGCCCCACCCCCTGCTGCCTCTCATCAGCAAAGAGATAGAGGTGGAGAGCTGGACTATAAACACCATCACTACAATGAGAAGGGCCCAGCAATCGCTGTAAATAAATGAAAAAAAAAAAAAAAAAAAGCACAAAGTATCCTCAGAGACACACATATCACCCAGCTTACTCTTTACTCACGCCCAAATGCACAACACACAACCTCAGACACCACAGACTAGTAAGTATAATCACAGACAAAGCATGTTATTATAATCGCTTCTTTTCAGTCACTGTCAGACTGATGGCAAAATAAACAAGGGGAGAACAGAGCATGCTTGTCTCACACACTGTAAGTTTTTATTTTTTCTTTCATATAGAGACCTGCTGCTATAATCAGTGTACATGTATCTGGTATGAAAAAACCTGTATTGCTATCCTTCACCTTATTTATTGTCAAAGATCAAAGTGCACTGTAAAGCCTGTAATATTACATGTGTGATATAAACCTTCAGGTAATAAAGTACAATGCAATCCATCACAGGGCACACACACATATACAGACTAAGGGCAATTAGCCAAATCTGCATATCTTTGAACTGTGGGAGGAAACCGGAGTACCCGAAGGAACCCCACCAAGCACGGGAAGAACATGCAAACCCCATGCAAAGACCCTGAAGTGGGAATCGAACCTGGACCCTAGTGCTTCCCACTATGCCACTGTGCTGCCCGAATCTTTTTCAATTCTTGAAAAAAAAAAAAACATTGTTGTACTTACATTCCTTACAGTATGAAAACAACTGATCTTTTTATTTAGTCTAATCAGAAAAATAGTTGTTACTTTTACAGAACATAACCTTCTGGAATAAGCATCTATATATACAGTACTTACACCGATCTCACTCACTTGACTTATGTCACTCAAATATGCTTCTCTCTCTTTAAAAAAAAAAAAAAAAAAAAGATTATTTTATTTCTAAAATGTAACTTATTTATTACTTAAATCAGTCTGGGCTGATATAAATGTGTCAACAGCGCTAATCCTTTCTTTTATATATTAAAAAGACGTCGATATAATGTTTCATTCTTGACATCCATACAGAACGAATACTGCAATGTTAACAAAGCAATACATACCTAGTCTTTAAGTACAAGTCATGACACATTCAGAATTGTGCATGTAACAAGTACAGGACTGGGGAAGGATACAAGAAACTTTTTGGAGAATTAAAAGTACCCAAGAGCATGGTAGCCTTCTTCATTCTCAAATAGAAGAGATTTGGAACAACCAACAGTCTTTCCAGATCTGGGATGGGATGAAGGCCATGTAACCAAGAACACACACATATATATATATATAAATGAAATTCTGAGTTCCCTTGTGGAGAATTACAGAAGGACACCCATCACTGTAGCGTTCTATTAGTCAGAGTGCTGCAGACAGAAGTCATTAAACTCAAACAATGAGAAATAAAACCCTCTGGTCTAATGACACAAAGATCAGGAAACTGGGTGGTCAAACTCATCGAAACTGGGTGGTCAAACATGGTGGTGGTGCATCATGCTGTGGAGATGTTTTTCTGCAACTGAATGATAAGTCAGTATAAAGGGGGCATTGATGCAGATAAAATAAAAACAAGGGCAGGACTCAAAGCATAACTCCATGAAAACACTGGGGTGGCGCAGCCAGGGTCTGAACCTGAACCTTGTAGAGCAGCTCTGGAGAAACCTGAAATATGGCTGTTCACCATCACTGCCCATCCGACGTGGTCGAGCTTAAGGATTCTGCCAAGAAGAATGGAAGAAACTTTATAAAAAAAGTATGCTGAGCTTGTAGCATCATCATTTCCAAGCAGATTTGGATACAAGTCATTATTTTAATTACTATAGATATAAGTAATTAAAACGTATTTATACTTTTTTTTTTATATTCTAACTTTTTGCACCTCCAGGGTTGAGGGTTTGAGTCCCGCCTTTGGGTCTGTGTGCATTTGCATGTATGTTCTCCCTATGCTTGGTGGGTTTCCTCTGAGTACTCTGGTTTCCTCCCACAGTCAAAAGACATGCAGGCTAGGCTAATTTGTGTTTCAAAATTGCCTGTAGTGTGTATGTAAATGTGTGTCATTATGCCTTGCAATGTATTAGCACCCCGTCCAAGATGTAGCCTGTTTAGTGTCCCGAGTCCCCTTCGATAGGACCCTGGCTTCCTGCACCTCTGTACAGTTTAAGCAGTATAGAGAATAAGAGTGGCAGAAAGAGACTTCTTATAATCCACTGTTGTTATTCTGAGGTTACTCTCCTCTTTATCACCTGCAGGTTCAGGCTCAATACACAGCCTTTTTCCCCTCATCCTCCGTACAGACTCAATTTTCAGACCTCTTTTTCAGTCTCTCTATACTCTCTATCCTGGACGATGGATAATGCACTGACTGCTATTGATTGCTCTCACAATGGAACACTGGAATACTCACTATGACTTACATCCCGCTCAGAATTTTCAGTTTCATACAGACATGCAAAAATGCATCACGCGTCAGGGATTTGAAAAGAGTAGACGCTTTTAATTAAGTCTGATCAATCATAGAGTGTGGGAGAATGCAGAGAAATATGAAGTCTTAATTAAATCAAAACTTCGGGAGGTTGTTTTTAAAGGTGCTGGGAAAATAAGGAGGGGAAAAACAGATGTGACTGAATATAAACAAGCGAGAAATCTTATTATGTAAAATTTATATCCTTGGTTTCATTAACCCTTAGTTTGAACTGAGTTTTTATTACCCTTTATACCATGGTGTTGTTGTTGAGTTGTGGTTGCTGATTAGTCAGATGGTGTTGATTCATTTGCTATAAGAGCAGCTCTGATAGTAGCGCCAGTTGTAAATCTAATCGTATTTATCACGTTTCGCTTTAGTGTGACACATTCACATCTAAATCTTTTGATAAAGAAATGACAAATATGTTGTTATTTAAAAAGAAAGATGTTCAATTGTTGACAGGTTGAGGTTTCCTGCATGTTTATTAAGGAGTCTCCATTGCCAATGAATGGTAGCATGCATGAGAACATTAAGGCAAAATGATAAAATAGTTATTGCAAGAAGGTGTTAATGAGAAGATGTTATGAGGGTGGTAAGGTCATGCCACCAGAGTTGATTATTTTCCTAAAATGTCTTTTAAAACTTAGTTTTTTTGCTTAATAAGTCATTTAAACTTGTTTTCAGAACAGGAAACATGGATTTGTGAGATTTTTCCTATTAAAACAAGATTGTTTTCAGCTCATTTTTGTCAATTGAATCTCGACTGTAGTCAGGGCAAAACAACAAAATAACTTTTTGATTTCCACTTGAGACATTTTAGGAGCGCCTTATTAGACTAAGAGGTTATTTGTTCTTTAATATTTGTGGTGTTCTGTAATATTGCTTCAGTTTTAAGCTCCAGGCTTTCAAACTACATGAGGACGCTGACATGTTCCAGGCTCACTGCTGTTGATGAGCCTCTTGTGTTGATGGGAGTCAGTGTTTCTGCAGATTAAGAAAGATCAGACTGAAGGGCTATGTGCGTCCCCGCATGGGGAATATGAGGCATGAGTCAAATGTCCCACAGAACAGTAATTCCTGTGCTGGTAATGGATATAATTGGAATTTGTAAAAAAAAAAAAAAAATATATATATATATATATATATATATATATATATATATATATATATATATATATATATATACAGTATATATATGTTAAAGTGTATGAGAATGTGCATATGTGTTTGTCTGAAAGAGAGTAGGAAGAGGAGAAGAAGAAGAGATAACCTGATAATGTTATGTATTACATACTTTACACCAGGCTAAATTACTGTATATTTAATCTCTTACACACTTCTTACAATTTCATCCATCACTCATGGCTACTGGGATGATCCCTGGGCCTCTACTTAAACTCTAATTCAAAGTAATTCTTAAAAAAACGATTTCAGAGGAATCCTGAGTTGAAATGATCTAAACTAAATCTTAACTGTCCCCAAAATGAGGCTGGAGGGGTTTCAGGGCAGATGTTGCTATCAGTAAAATGTTTTACATTTCAGGATGAAATAATCCTAACTGTGTGTGTTTGGCGTGACTCAACAAATGTTCTGCAAAGATTTCAGCTTTAAGAATTTTTAATAATTTATTACAAATAAATTTATGTATCTTTATTTCTGCAGAACTGACTGTAATGAGAGCATTTTTTTTTGAAGAATAGTTTAATATTCAAATTATTTACACTGCACAAGATTATGTACAATACATGCAAATAGTCACCATAATGGAAATATATTTTTTGAAAGTTACCCTCAGCAGACAGGACTTTATTGTTGGCTTTCAATAAATATCATTTTTAATTCTTGAATCTGATTGGTCAAAACATGTACTTCAAATCACAGGTTTAGATTAATGCACACTTTTTTTTCAATTATGAATTGGTTTCTATATATTTTATACATGTACTGATTCTTTATAAAAATGCGTGTGATGGTTAATATTGGGATGTTTTTCATGATGAGATGTTATTTTTGAAGGAGTTTACTGTGTCTGCACTTTGCAACAGTCAAAGGTAACAGAAAACAGTCAGGTTTTTATATACAATAGAGAACTGCATACTTTTACAGTTACTGTATATAAAGCGTTTGTCTTTTTGATTTTAAGAGAGAGACCGACTATTTACAGCTGCTATGAATTGTTTTGAGGAGGTTGCAAATATAGAAGCATAAAATGTACAATGTGTCATTCTTAAATAAATAGAAAAAGGTTGACAAATTGCTGCAATATCAGAGCAATAAAACACTTTGTTGTTATGAAGAAAAAAAACTCCTACAGGATTTTAACTCCACCTCCAGTTAGGTTAAGCCTTTATTTGTGAACAGTGAAAATCTTTCTTTGCATATCCAAGCTCAGGGGCTGAGGTCAGACTGGAGGGTTAGCAATGATACATGACCATGAAGCAGACGGGGTTAAGGGCCTTACTCAAGGGCAGTCTGGTCGAGCTGGTAATTGAACTGCAGCCCTTCTGATCAGTAACTCAGAGCCATAACCCACTGAGCTAAGTATTTTATGATTTCGTAAGCTATGTATAAACACAGGTGCTGCAGTTCCTTGTCATCTCACCTTCTTCAAATCTTCAAAAGTGTCTAATACAACCTCAGATCAACCGATCAAACCCTGACTTAACTTAATCTTTTTTTAAAAGACCTAAGCATTTTATTATAAATGTTTTAACTGCAGTCATAATTGGAAGCTGAATAATATTTGTAGGTATGTCAAGCACTATTCTCTAAGTTTTTACTGTCTTCTCATTTACACTGTTATCATTCCAGACAGAAGTC